>JAIUCV010000899.1:0-266218 GCA_026724425.1 Erythrophleum ivorense
AGCTCATAAGGGTGAGGTGATGCCAAAAGTCCCTGATGAAGGTGAGGAGATGCCAAAAGTCTCATGGCATGGGTGAGACAAGGCCAAAAGTCCCTTGAATGGGTGAGGCAAAGTCAAAAGTCCCTAGACCAAGAGTGAGGCAAATCAAAAAGTCCTAAAAATAGGATGAGGTTAAACCAAAAGTCCCTAGAGCATGAAAGTGATCTTGACATGTGAATGTGGCATGGAATGAAATTTATTGCACACTTTATGCTTGTATAGTTATGAATTTGATGTATGTATGCCTTGAATGTGGTGTGAATGGGTGTATGAGCTATTGAGATTTTTGGAATTTCACTCCCCTTTCCCCTCATCCTTGAATTGTCTAGGTGGTGTTCCAAGTCAAGGAGATGCAAGCCAAGGACATTGAACATCTTTATTTTAGTGTATTATGTACTTTAAGTAGTGGTTAAATGTCAAAGTAATGACATGTGTAATATTTTTGTGATGTAAGACCATGGACAAGTGTAAAATGATGTATGAATATAATGTAGACTTATTATGACACTAAATCAATAGTATTGTGCAAATTGGTTTTTGAATGGCTTGATGTAACTATGCATAAATAGATGTTGAGAGACCAAAATGAGATGCAAATGATTTTAGGGACCATTTGGGCAGCTCCCACAAGTCTTAAACATGCTTTTAAACTTGCCAAAAGGTGCCAAGACCCAAGGGAAGCCAAATGGCAATTTTGGTACCCTATGTGGAGCCAAAAGTGACCAAAATGAAATCCTATGTCACTTTTTAGCTAAATGATTTATTCTTGATTTGAGATTTGGCATGATATTAGAATATGTTGAGAGATTTTTGAAAAGCTAAATATCATAATTTTTGGAGATCTATAAAATATTTGATAATTTTTCAAAGTTGGCCAAAATTCTTGAAATGGTCTAATACACTGTTACATTGGGTCCCGAAATTTTTCTATCACATGAGGCCCAAATAAAGTCCAATTGCCATGAAATTTTATAGGCAGAAACTAGAGGTTATAAGTGACTTGTGTCAACTAGAATACCCCATTTGAATGTCTAGAGAGGGAGATATGATTTTTCAAAGATTCAATCCAGTGTCAGGCGTCCAACCAGACCTTAGTCACTGTTTGATCAAAATTCAGGGTCTGGGCAAGCTTGAATTGGTCTGTAGTGATTTTTTCCTTCTAGCTAACATCCTCATCTTTCCAGATTGGTATCATTCACTCAAATTTAAATTTTTTGGAATTAATTGGACATTTTTGAATTTCATATCAGTAAACTGTGACAGCATCAAGACCCAGTCCGACCTCCAGACTATTTCTCTTGTCAAACGCTCTATGTGTGGGATGTTATGACTTGTAAATATTTTTAGCATAAAGTAGACATCCCAAGATTTCCAGAATGACCAAGATTACATGATTTCAATTTTTCTAGATTTAGTTATGATTTTCCAAAATTTTGGACAGAATGGGAGCAAATCTGGCCGAAATTCAATAAGTTTAATTTATGCTCCATTTCGGTTTCCTTGGCTCATGAGAAATATTTTGTGATGAAAAAGAGTAGTAATGATTTATTTAAATATAAGCATGCATGGTACGAATCCACACGGTCCACGTGACACCAATTGTGAATTTTTAAGCGTGACGTAATGCGATTAAATCCATTATTGTTGGTTCCTTTTCCATATGCTCTTATGAACATGATAATATGGAGTTTATGAATGCCAAGAATGGGGTTAGATATATATGGTATTTCAATGAAAGCATCATTTCTTCTTTCCTTTCTATTGCCCAATTACACAACTAACTTTACTAACTCTCATCTTATACATTTAATCTCAGTATTACAATAAATCATTGTCTAAAAGAACTAAATAGTGGAAGGTGTTTAGAAATTTTTCCTTTCTTTCATAAAACTTACTAACTTGGTATGATAATATCATAACATTTTGTCTCTTTTACACAGGAGGGTAAATTAGATTGAAGTCAACACCTAAAAATGCAGTCTTAAACAATCCCTAATTACTCCTATGCACTAACATTATTACTTTGAATTTTCTTGCAATCTAAGCTTGGACTTTATTCAACATATAAGATATCAATAGCTCATAAAAACAACTTAGACTCACTTTATTTCACATAAATCTCGTCATAACTTAGTATAAACTTGAACATTCATATTATCATTTTCTTGATCATAACATATCTAGAATGGCTAATAACTTAACTTACTTTTTTGGAAAAATTTTGCCAAAGTTTTCCCTATGTTTTTTAGAGTTCAACCCATCCAAATCATCACAAATCTTAGTCAGAACATGATAACAAATCAATCATATATTATATCATCATTTACTAATGTAATTATGTACTTTAGGGCTCAAATAGTAGCTAGCCCCCTCTGTGGAATTTTTATCACATAATATATCAAATTATATCTTGCTAAGCTTTGGAATACATCATCTCAACCTTAATGACAAAATAAGCCAAATTTACTTATCTTGGCATCATAATCTTAAAAAGTCATTTCCATACATCAAGTATAATTCATAACATACTAAATCTTGAATTATATCATATCACGTCTCATACTATCATAAGTTTTAATATATGTCATAATATATTTAATTCATCTTAAGATACATCAAAACTACCTAAAAGTTGCATAGATTCCTCCATTGAATTCTCTACCTTAATGTGCCAATTCTTTGCCTTTGTCTTTTCCCTTGTACTTTCTTCACCTGGCATTGGTTAGTAATGTCCATAGGGGAGAATAAGATTCAAAGAATCCTAATAACAAATTTCAACATTCAAGCATACATAAAGTTCACCCAAACAATAACAAAACAAGCATACATATGAAACTATCTCATAAAAACTAAATAGTGGCTTGCACATAAACTAGTAAATAGCCAAATACTCATGAAAACATACTTGTCTAGGCTACTGTTAGCATAAGGAAGAACTACTACATTAAATTTCCTTGCCCTACTCATATTAAATGCTATATGACACAACTAGCCAATATAACATATAAAACATATTATCCATAGTCAACTCTTGTAGTATATTCAAGTATAAGCATATATGACTTATTTATGACTTATTTAAATCATAAGAGACTCACTTAGTGTCACACCATACTTTATTAGATCCCACATTCCCATATGCAAGATGACTTCCATGAATAAGTAAAGAAAATCACAAAAAGGAATGAAATAATGTTATTTATTTGCGTTACGTCAGGTTTAAAAATTCAAATTTTAATCCGTAGATCCCAAAAATTTACTAACAACATTCCCTAATTATTTTCTATTCATATAAATCATAAACATCTTAAAAATCTGCACAAACCACTGACCAAGAGCTAGAAACCCAAAATAATCACATTTTGCCTCAGATTCCATGGTGGCAGATTTCTGGGGCAACTTTGAAAATCATAACTAAATCTAGAAAAATTGAAATCAAGCAAACCATAGCTTGTTGAAAAGCTTTGGATATTAAATTTACAATAAAAATAATTTTCAGCCACAAAAATCTCATCTGGGCCACATTTGACAATAGAAAAGGCATGAAGGTCGAATTGCCCAGAATACTAATATAGCTTACTAATGTAAACTTTGAAATTTCATAATTAATTCCACAAAAATCCAATTCATGCAAAATATACCAATTTGGAAATTTATGGATGTTAGCTAGAGGGAAAAAATATTTTAGATCAATCCAAGAGCATTCAGAACCTAAAAATTGATGGAACAGTGCTGAGAGTCTGGTTGTGCACTTAGAACATAACAGAAACTTCAAAAATTCATATCTCCCTCTCTAGACATCCAAATGAGGTTCTTGTAGTTTGATAGGTCACTGGGAAGGTCTAGTTTCTTCTTGTAAAATTTTATAGCAATTGGATATCATTTGCCCCACAAATGATAAAAGATTCATTTTGGACCAAATGAACAGTAACACCAACAGAATTTAGTTTTTCAGCTAATTTAAAAAATTTGCCAAAAATTTTACAGACCTCCAAATAATATCCACTTTATCTTCCCAAAAATCTCTCAATAAGGTCTAGATGCATGCCAAATTTCATACTAAGAAGAGTTCATTTAAACAAAAAGTGACGCAACTTCACAAAATGGCCAAATTTGGCTCTTATAAGGTATCAACTTTGTCCAAATGGCTTCTATTATGGTTTGGCACCTCTTCAGCAAGTTTAAAAGCTTGAATACAACATATATGGATTACCTAAGTGGTCTCAAACCTCATGTATCTCATTTTGACCATTCCACCCACCAAAGAGTCAATTTACATATTTACATTACTTTGGTACCATCAAAGGTTATACAACATTCATACATCATTTCACATTTGCTCAAGGTCTTACATAGTATGGGAAGTGATACAACCATAAAGTATGCAAAGACACAATTCCATACCACCCATTTACATTCAATTCAAGAACATGCTCTTGGGACTTTTGGTTTTGCCTTATCCTATTTCAGAACTTTTGGATTTGCCCCACCCTTGGCCTAGGGACTTTTGATCTGGCGTCACCCATCCAAGAGACTTTTGGCCTTATCTCACTCATGACATGAGACTTTTGGCATCTCCTCACCTTCATTAAGGGACTTTCGACATCACCTCACATTTATGAGTCATTTCCACAGTCAATGATATTCAAGATAACACATTGGTACCAATGTAATCTCAAGATGTCAAGTGGCATGTTCTTAAGTCACAAGATCACATATGAAATGTTTGGTTTTCGTTAAATGACAGAAACGCTCGCGTTTTCAAAGTAAGTCCCCCGAAATGAATTAGTTAAGGTCCTAAAAAATTTGAGTAACATTCTAGACTCCTAAAAATGAGAATTCTAGGCTCAGATGGAAGGAAAAATGGAGCTAGAATGAAGAAACAAATTTTAACGAAAATCTTACGAAACGTAATGGCATTTTCTTAATTGTGAGTAAATTTGGAAATTCACACACGACGGCTTTTTAATGAAAGTTTTGAGTTTCCCGGGGTTCTCAGAGGCCCTAAAAACCATGGGAAGCCCCGGGACAGTTAAATCCCCTCCAGTGGACATTTTCCAACATCGATGTACTTGAACTTTGATGGATTCGTTCGGGAAGGTTTTAGCTCTGATTTGAGTGATTCCAAAGGCATTTTACTAAAATGGGAACCTAAATTTTATAATAAAAAAGACAGTTCTCAAAAAAGAGATAAAACGAATGAGAAACAAAAATACCAAGACGAAGGGCAAAATGAAAATTTTTGAAAAGTGTTTCTTCCTCCCACCTATAAATAGGTAGGGCCCCACTCTCACACTCATATAGCTTCATATTTTTCTGCCCAAATTCACAGGTGAGAGCTAGGGTTTAGGCGCATCAAAGGGAGAGAAGAAGAAGGAGAAATCAAGGCAAAAAGGTGTGATTTCTTAGTAGTTTTCTATGCTTTCTTCCATCCAAACCTCCTCTCCTCCATTCTCCTTTGTTTCCTTTGATTAAAATGAAATTTACAAATCTATTTCAAGGTAGAAATTGAGGAGAAAATTCAGATTTGAAGAGAGAAGCTCAAAGAAAACAAGATTAAAGCAAGAAAAAGTAAGAAAACAAAGTAATTTCTTCTTCCATTGTTGATATCCCTTCCTCCCCTTCCTCCACCATTTCGCCCTACTTAAGAAACCCTAAGAGGACTTGATTTTTAGGCTGAACTGTAGCACCATATATTTTTAGCTTATTACATAACATTCTCGTGCTTTACATCATGAATTCCATGAAGGATTAAGAAAAAGGGGATTAAAATAATATATTTTCTCAAGTTGTGTTGTATATAAAAGTTTCATTCAATGTCACATGGACCATGTGAGCTCATATAACACATTTTCATATTTAATTACATGAATACAACTCATTTGCATCATAAAATATGGCCTACATCTCATGGAACTCGAGGGAAGCATGAAATATACATACATATTTTCGGCCAGATTTTTCCACTTTTCTATCATAATTTTGGAAAATCATAAATAAATCTAAAAAAATTGAAATCATACATTCTTAGCCATTCTAGAAAGTTACAGATGTCTACTTTATACTAAAAATATGTCCAAACTATAACATCCATCATAGAGTACGTTTGACATTCGAAATGGTTCAGAGGTCAAACTGCCCACTGGTGTTATCATAGATTTCTGCAGCAAATTTCAAAAATACCCAATTAATTCCAAAAAAACACAATCCATTTAAATGATACCAATGTGGAAATATATGGATGTTAGATAGAGGAGAAAAATAACTCTAGGCCAGTTCAGACACGCTTAGACCTCGAAATCTAATCAAACAGTAATAAAGGTCGGCTGGAATTTCTGATACTAGACAGATTCTTTGAAAATTCATATCTCCCTCTTTAGACATCCAAATGGGATGCTTCTAGTTGAAAAAATTCACTAGAAATGTCTAGTTTCTTTGTATAAATTTTCATGGCAATTGGACATCATTTGAGTCCTGTGTAACAGATTTCATTTTTGGATCTGAGTGAACAGTGACATGACCAAAATCAAAAAAATTTCCAACTTTGAAAATTTACCAAATATTCTGTAGACCTCTGAAAATTATGTTCTTTAGCTTCCCAAAAAAATCTCAACAAGCTCTAATTTCATGCCAAATCTCAGATCAAGAAGAGCTCATTTGGATAAAAAGTGACATAGGGTTCTAAATTGGTAAATCTTGGCTCCATATGGGATACCAAAATGTCCAAATGGCTTTCCTTGGGGTTTGGCACCTCTTGGGCAAGTCTAAAAGCATAATTAGGACTTTCATAAGCTGCCCAAATGGCCACAACCCTCATGCATCTCATTTTGGCCATTTCATCCACACATATGCATAATTCCATAATGTCATTCATGAAGCCACATTGTCCATACATACTCAATTTGCATTCCATCATTCACATAACACATTCTTTCATTTCTACGTCACATATTATCATAATTACATATGTTCGAGGGGTCATAGACCATATATAATAGTAGCTTACATCATTTGACATAAATATGGTCTTAAAGTAGCAAAACTCAAGCACTTTGTTGTCAAACTCTTTTCTTCAAGGTGGTTGGCTTCCATTACCTTGTCCACTTGGCCCACCTAGCATGTTAGAACATTGAAGAGGAGGGAATGAGATTCAAAGAATCTCAATAGCTCATCTCCCATTCAATCATACATAATGGATGTAAACAAGTCTTATAAATGCATGTATGGTCATGTTGACATGTGCAAACATTCAAGAGACATTTTCATCATTTGAGAAAGTCATATATAGCATGCAAAAGCTTGCCAAGCAAGTGGATTAGCCTCACCCCATTTCTTGTGGATATTGGACTTGCCTCACCTATTCTTTAAGACATTATTGGACTTAACCATGCTCTTAGGAGTTCATCTTACTTTTAGAAGACTCTTTGCTTTATCTCAACTAATCTTAATGGTTCTTGGCTCATCCTCACCATGGCTAAGGGTTCTTGGCCTCACCACACTCAAGAAAACCCAAGCACATATCATAAATATCATATAAAACACAATATGTCATCATAAAACTATGGCATATAAAATCATACTAGTATACTTTTCATGGCTTGAAAATCACATACTCACATTTTAAGATAAACTAAGCACACATCCATGCATAAAAGAAGGTGGAGAGAGCTACCTTGTACACAATCACACACTTTTCTTCTTGAATCAAGGCTCCCTCTTTCAGTCACACACACACAAAAGTGTGGGGATGGTTTTTCTTGGCCTAAACATAATTTATAGAAGCCAATTAGGTTCATGAACTCAATTCTAAGGCCATACAATTTACTTAAACACTAGATTAGTTTATAATCTCATTATGGTTCCATAATTGCACCTAATGAAGCAACACCCCTTAAATAATTTCTAGGCTCCATTCTTTCTTTTCAAATATGATTCTTGACTTCTTTTGAGCCTCTTGGAGTCATCACGCAATTAAAACCAAGAGCTTAACTACATGTTACTTCTTTAGGTCATAATATGGAACATAATGCACCAACTTGCTTTCTATGGATTCTAAATTTTTCTCAAGGCCTCCCCTCATTTTCATTCATCATATATGACTCAAGAATGGGGTTAAAAAAATTTAAAACTCTCCTTAGCTAGGAAAATCTCCTTAGGCCGAGACAAGGAGCAATTTTGGCTTCCTTGGAGCTTTCTTTATTTTCTCAAGGGGAGATGCATGTGGGGAGCCTCTTAGGAATCTTAGAAGCTTAATTAAACTCTTATTTAGGCCTAGAAATTATCATACAAAATCAAAATTTACAAGATGCACTTGAAACCCTAGAAATTGATCTTGAAATTTAATGGTTTTTTGTTAATTCCCTTTATATATTCTAAATTTTTACACCCTTTTTCCTTAGATTCATCCTTGGTTCTGCCTAAAAATCAGATCCTCCTAGGGTTCCTTAGGTTAGGCGAAATGGAGAAGGAGGGGGAGCCAAGATAGCAACCATAGGAAAAGAAATTACCTAGTTTTCTTACTTTTTCTTGCTTGAATCTTGCTTTCTCCAAGCTCCTCTCTTCAAATCCGAAATTTTTCTTAAATTTCTCTCTTAAATCAGATTTGTAAACTTTATTTTAATCAAAGGAAACAAAGGAGAAAGAAGTAAAAGAGGTATGGATGAAAGAAAGCATGAAAAACTACCATAAAACCATACCTTAAAGCTTGGGTTTCTTCTCTTCTTCTTCCTCCCTTGGTGTGCCTAAAACCCTAGCTCCCTTCTCTAAAATTAGGCAAAAAATTCTAAGTCTAAATGAAGAAGAGAGTGGGGTGCCACCTATATATAAGGGGAGGAGGAAGCACTTTTCAAAAATTTTCATTTTGCCCTTCATTCTTTGTATTTTCGTTTCTCCTTCATTTTAACTCCTTTTTGAGAACCATCTTTTTCATTATAAAACTTAGGTTTCCAATTTAGTAAAATATCTTGGAATCACTCAAATCAGAGCTAAAACCTTCCCGAATGAATCCGTCAAAGTTTGGGTACACTGACATTGAAAAACATCCATTGGAAGGGATTTAACTGTCCCGGGGCTTCCTGTAACACCATAATGACTTAACTCTTACTAATCTCCCTCTACGTTTGATTCCATATGAATTCCAAAGAAAATAACCAAAATCGTGGTGTTTTACTACTTTAAGTCAGGGTTTAACCAGTCATATTTTGCCCCGTGGATCCCGTGAATCCATCATTCACATTCTCTACTCAAACTCTATTTATACAACTCATACATAGCATCAAACAACTCATAAACCATGGATATGAAGCCAAAAACCAAGAAAATACAATTTCTCAAATGAGCCCAAAAGTCATATTTTTAACTCTAACTTTGAAAAATCATAACAAATTTTAGAAAAATGGGAATCAAGAAAACCATAGCTCTCTGGAAATTTCTGGATGTTAACTTCATATAAAAATAACACCCAACCACAATCTTAGCGTTTGGACCATGTTTGACATTGAAAAAGAGACAGAGGTCCGGCTGTCCCTAGTACTGGTGCAGCTTGCTATCATGAACTTCGAAAATCCATAACTGATTCCATAAAAATCCAATCTGGGCAAACTATGCCAATTTGGAAAGATACAGATGTTAACTAGAGGAAAAAAATAAGTTCAGATCGTTTTAGTATCCCTTGGACTCGAAAATTGATGGAACAGTAATGAAGGTCAGATGGCTTCCCTGATACTGACATAGAACTTCAGAAAGTTCATTCTCCCTCTACAGACCTCTGATTGAGGTGCTTCTAGTTGGTATAGGTCACTGTGGATATCTAGTTTATATCCATAAAATTTCATGACAATCAGACACCGTTTGGTCCATGAATGACACAGATTTATTTTCGGACCTAGTTGCACAGTACAATAACCAAAACCAGAAAATTCTCCAACTTCAACAATTCGAAAAATATTCCCTAGATCTCCAAATATTGCCCACTTTAGCTTCTTGGGAATCTCTCAAAAAACTCTAGAGGTATGCCAAATTTCATATCAAGAGGAGCTCATTTGGTCATACTTTGACGGAACTCACAAATTTGGCGGTTTTGGCACCAAAATGGTTCAAAGTGGGTCCAAATGGCCTTCCACATGTTTTAACACCTCTTGGGCAAGTTTTAAAGTATAAACATAGCATATATAAAATGCCCAAGTGATCCAAATCATCATACATTTCAAATTCACTATGCTACAGGCCAAAATGCACTATTGCATACAATCCACAAAAGGGCAAATCCCACATTTTCATTGCTTTGGCTCTCTACATAGTTCATACATCATTTATACATATTTCTACACTTGCTCAAATATTTACATCTCAAAAATAGTAGGTGCATATTCATTTTGGCACCTCTTTACAACAAAAGAACTAAAATAGCTACACAACTCCCTAAGCATGCTCAATTGGCTCCTTGGTGTGCACTTGATTCTCCTTGAACTCCACCTAACATGTTAAGATAGGAGAGGGAAGGGGGTGAGATTCAAGGAATCTCAATAGCTCATACTCATTCAAGGAAGCAATCAAGGCATATAAACAAGTCAAAGCATGCAAACCATTCACAATTACACAACACATGCTTTCCATGCCATGCATATCATAACAATGCCAAGAATAAGCTCCAGGAACTTTTGGTCTAGCCTCACCCAAGTTTTGGGACTTTTGGATTGGCCTCACCCTTAGTTTAGGGACTTTTGGCTCCACCTCACATGTCTCAAAGGACTTTCGGCACCACCTCACCTGAGCAATTTTTACAATCCATATCATAAGCATATTGGTACCAATGCATCAAGGCAACATCAAATGGCATGTCTCACAATATAAGCACATACACAAGCATACAATGACTATTACATATCCAAGAATGCAATAAGAAAGAATGGAGAGCTACCTTATCGGCTAACACAAGCCTTCCCTTTCAATTTCTCTTCTCCCTTCTTGGTTTCACAATCACAACTAGATGGAGTTGCTTCTCTTGAGCCTAGACACAACAAAGAGCATGGAATTACTCTCTTGGAAGACAAATAATTACTCACAAGGGCTAGGGTTTCTTCAGAGTAAACCCTACAAAGTATAAGAAACTAGGGATTTCTCTCTCTCTAGAATTCCACTAACTCTCCTTCCTCTCTCAAGCTCTTAAGAAAGAAAGCAAAGAAGAAGAAGTGAAGATACCTGAGTTTCTTGCTCATTCTTGACTAGAACAGAGCTTTCTTACTCAACAACCCATGGAAAGAAACCTTAGAAGGAGAAGAATAGAATCAAGAAGAAGAAGCATGAAGAGCTTTAAAGGTTCTTACCTTTCTTCCTTAGCTTCCCTTCCTTCTCTCTTAGTTTCTCCTAGTTTTCCTCTCTCTCTCTCAAGCCTTTTCTTTGCTTTGGACGAAGCTTAGGTCGATTTAAAGGAAAAGAATGAATTTGGACGTTTTAAGAAGTTAAATTCTCTTTTTTCATGTTTTTTCGGACTAACCCTCGCTATAACGAAGAATAACCCTCGCTACAGCGAGCACGTATCCGTCCCAGACCCCTACTTTCACTATGGCACGCACTACGGTGAGTAGCTCCCTGGTTTTTGTATGGAATGCTCGCACTCGCTATAGCTAGAAGCATTTTCGCTATAGCAAAAAGGAACTCTAGCTATAGCTAGACCCTTCCTTGTTATAGCGAACAGATACATTCGCTATAGCTAGCCCATTTCTCGCTATAGCTAGCAAACTTAGAAAAATTTTAGGACTTCGAAATTTTCAACTTCTCTTTTTCTTCTCTTTTCTTTTCTTTTCTTTTTCTCGGTTGTTACACTTCCCATGGTTTTCAGCACCTCTAAAAACCCCGGAGAACTTAGAACTTTCATTTAAAAGCCCTCCTATGTGAATTCCAAATTTTGCTTAAAATTACGAAAATGCCATTATGTTTCGTAAGATTTCTGTCAAAATTTATTTCTTCATTCTAACTCCATTTTTCCTTCCGTTTGAGGCTAGGACTCTCATTTTTAGGAGTATAGAATGTTACTCAAATTTTTTAGGACCTTAACTAATTCATTTCAGAGGACTTGCTTTAAAAATGCGCCCGTTTTCATTGTTTAACGAAAAATAGATGTTACAAACCAAGAGTGATTCTTAGAAAAAAGGGTGTGGAGATTAAAAATATGTAAAGAGAATTAACAAAAAACCATGGAATTTCAAGATGCAATTTCTAGGGTTTCAAGTATTTTTTCAAAAATCTGATTTGATCTCTTAATTCTTGTGCCTAAATAAGTGTTTGAATAAGCTCCTAAGATCCCTAGAAGTCTCCCCATGTGCTTCCTCCCTTGAAAAAATAAAGCAAAGTCCATGAAGCCTAAAACTTAGCATAAGTTCGGCCAAGAGAGGTTCTTATAGCTAGGGAGAGTTTTAAATTTTTCTAAGCCTATTTTTGAGTCATATACGATAAATGAATATGAAGGGAAGCCTTGGAAAAAATTTAGAAACCATAGAAGGATGGTGCTTTATGTTCCATAATATGACCTAAAGAAGCAACATGTAGTTAGGCTCTTGATTTTAATTGTATGATGACTTCAAGAGGCTTAAAAGGAGTTAAGAATCATATTTGAAAGGAAAGAATGGAGCCTAGAATTTATTTGAGGGGTGTTGCTTCATTAGGTGCAATTATGGAACCATAATGAGGTTTATAGACCAAACTAGTGTCTAAGCAAATTGTATGGCCTTAGAATTAATTCCATGAACCTAGTTGGCTTCCATAAATTGTGCTTAGGCCAAGAGAAATCATTCCCACACCACTGTGTGTGTGAGGCCGAGAAAAGGAGCCTTGATTCAAGAAGAAGAGTGTGTGTTTGCTTCTAAAGTAGCTCTCTCCACCTTCTTTCATGCATGATTACTTGCTTTACTTGTCTTTGAATGTGTGTATGTGTATTTCAAGACATGAAAAATGTCCTAGCATGAGCTCTTACTCCATGGTACCATGATGATGTATTATATTTTTCAAATGATGTTTATGATGTTTGCTTTGGTTTACTTGAATGTGGTGAAGCCAAGAACCCTTAGCTATGGTGAGGATGAGCCAAGAACCCTTAAAATTAGTTGAGACAAAGTAAAAAGTCTCCCAAGAGTGAGGTTGACTCCCAAGAGTATGGTTGAGTCTAAGAACCTCTTAAAGAATGGGTGAGACAAGTCCAAAATCTACAAGCAAATGGGTGAGGCCAATCCACTTGCTTGGCAAGCCTTTGTATGCTATGTATGACTTTTTCAAATGCTAAGAATGCTCCTTGAATGATTGCACATGTCCATATGCCATGCATACATTTGTGAAACTTGTTTTATATGCTTTATGTATGATTGAATGGGAGATGAGCTATTGAGATTCTTTGAATCTTATCCCCTCCTCTCTAATGTTCTAACATTCTAGGTGGACCAAGAGAGCAAGGGAATGGAAGCCAACCACATGAGAAATGAGAGCTTAACACTAAAGTGCATGGATTTGGCTACTTTAAGGCTTTATGAATGATAATTAGTGTAATCTATTATTCCATAAGACCCATGACCTCTTGAACATGTATAATTATATTAATATGTGATGTAGAAATGAGAGATTATATTGTATGACCATTAGAATGTATATTGAGCATGAGAGGGCAAACTTTGCTTCTTGAAAATGTGATGCATTAATGTATAAATGGAAGTGGAGTAGCTAAATTGAGATTACATGAGGTTTAGAACCATTTGAGCAACTCATACAAGTTATATTTATGCTTTTAGACTTGCCCAAAAGGTGCCAAATACCAAGGGAAGCCATTTGGACATTTTGGTATCTTGCATGGACCAAGAATTGACCAATTTAGAACCCTATACTACCTTTTGTCCAAATGAGCTCTTATTGATCTGAGATTTGATATGCAATTAGATCTTGTTAAGAGTTTTTTGGGAAGTTAAAGAACAGAATTTTTAGAGGTCTAGAGAAGATTTGATGAATTTTCAAAGTTGGCAAAAATTCTGGTTTTGGTCTGATGCACTATTCACTTGGTCCAAAAATAATTTCTATCACACAGGATTCAAATGATGTGCAATTGTCACGAAATTTTATATGGAGAAACTAGACATTTCTAGTGACTTGTACCAAGTAGAAGCACATCATTTGGAGGTCTAGAGAGGGATATATAAATTTTTAAAGATTATATCCAGTATCTGGCACTCAAACTAACCTCAGTTACTATTTGATTGAGTTTCAAGATCTAGGCGTGCTTGAACTAGTTTGGATTTATTTTTTTCCTCTATTTAATATCTGTAGCTTTCCATATTGATATTATTTGCATAGATTAGATTTTTTTAAAATTAATTGGACATTTTTGAATTTTGCTGCAGAATTATATGAGAGCACCAGTAGATAGTCTAACCTCTGGACTATTTTGAATGTCAAACATCTTCTATGTTGGATGTCGTTGTTTGTACATATTTTTAGTATAACTTAGACATGTGTAACTTTCTAGAATGGATAATAATGTATAATTTTTATTTTTCTAGAATTAGTTATGAATTTCCAAATTTTGTGACAAAAATGAAGAAAATCTGGCCAAAAATATATATATATATATATGTATTTTATGTTTCCCTTTGATTTCCATGAGATGTAGGCCACTTTTAATGATGCAAATAAGTTTTATTCATGTAATTAAATATGAAAATATAATGTATGACCTCACATAGTTCACGTGACACCGAATGCAATTTTTCTACGCGATGTAACGCTAAAATAGTCATTATTTTAATGCCTTTTTCTTTGAGAATTTTTATAATTCTTAGAAATGAGGTATTTAAAGGCATGAAATAGGATAGAAATTATGGTGTGACAACATACAAGCACACAATGACACATATATGCAACCAAGAATGCAACAGAATGAGGTGGAGAGCTACCTTGGCAATTATGCAAGCTTTACTTAGTCTTTTTCCTTCCCTTTTTCAGGTCCACAAGCACACCTAGGTGGATTAGGATTCTCTTGACCTAAACATCATAAATAGCACACATTTATACACTTGAAGCAAGCCAAGATACCAAATTCATTCCTAAACACACACTTGATTCTATAGGTGGCATAATGGTTCCATTAATGGCCTATTGAAGCAACCTTCTCATTTTAAGTTCCAGGCTCCATTCTCTTTCCATTTTTAGGCCTCTTGCCATCATTCAAAGTCATTGAAGCCATCACACATTCATTTACACAAGCTTACATATAAGTTGCTTCATAAGGCACCATTATGGACACTATTGTCCCATCTTCCAATCCATGACTCGTAAATTTTTTCCAATGGTTTCTCCCATCTTCTAACATCATATGAAGTCCCAAACCAAGGCTAGAACAAATTAAAACATTCCCTGTCCTAATTATCCTAGCTTGGCTGAGACATACACACCAAGAAAGGTTCATGGACTTTGTGAATTTTCCTTGATGGTAAAGCCACTTGGGAGGCTTTCTAGAGGTCTTAGGAGCTTAATGGAACTCTTAATTAGCCTAGGGAAGTCATGTATTAAATCAGATTTTACAAACCCTAAAGAATTCTACACTTTTCTAAATCAATTTCCATTAGTTTTTCTTGTAATTTCTTGGCATATTCCACTTCCCCATGGCCTAAAACCTTAGTTCTTCTCTTGTTTTTGAATAGAAAATCCCTCCCCCATATGGTTCTGGTTTAGGCCGAAATACACACAAGGAAGGAGCAAGAGAAAGAAGCAATCAAACAAGAAATTACCTAGTATTCAAGCTTGCTTTCAAGGCTTTTTCTTCTTGATTTGCTTCTCCTCAAGGAATTCAAACCCTTCCCCCTGGTTCTAGACTCAAAATAGAACCATTCTATTCAAATAAACCATAGAAAGAGAGCTAAGAAGGAGATGAGCAAGATTGGAAGAGGGAGAAGCATAAAATTCCTTACCTTTTTCTTGCTTTTCTTTCTCTTTCTCTTGGTGTGCTTAAGAGAGCTGGCCTTTTTCTATTTTTTTGGGCAAAGGGAGTCAACCTAAATGAGAGGAGGAAAAAGGGGTGAAGTGTGTGGAACAGTCAAGAAGCTAGCTTTTTTCAAAAATTTCAATTTCATCATTCCATAATGACAATTTCGTTTTGACTTCTTTTTAGCTCTTTTTTTGAAACCATATTTTCTATCATAAAATTTAAGTTCCCAATTTAATAAAATGCCTTTGAAATCACTTAAATCGGAGCTAAAACCTTTCCGAATGAATCTGTCAAAGTTTGGGTTTATCATCATTGAAAAACATACACCAAAGAGGTTTTAACTGTCCCAAGGCTTCCCATAGTTTTTAGGGCCTCTGAGAACCCTGGGCAACTCAGATTTTTTTATTTAAAAAGCCCTCCTATGTGTTTTTCTAAAATTTGTAAAAATGCCATTATGTTTCGTCAGTTTTTGTTACAATTTGTTTCACCATCCTACCTCCATTTTTCTTTCTATCTGAGCCTAGGATTATTATTTTTAGGAGCTTAGGATATCACCTCAATTTGTTGGGACATTATTTAGCCCATTTCAGAGGACTTGCCTTCATACGGCTTGTTTCGTTATTTTATAGAAATTACCGTTTGTTACACTTAGACAGTCATAAGCATGTTAAAATACAATTTCCATCAATATGATCAATTAGACTATTATTTGAGTTCAATTTTTCAACATATCAAATTTATAAGTTTTTGACATCAAATTTCATTCAAATCATTTCTATAATTCATAGTTCAGCTTCTTTTATCATCAAAATAGCAAACAAATATCATAGCTACATGGTTTTCCACTTGGAAGAAAATGACCATATATGCTCAAATTTGATTTTTTTCTAAGATTTTAAACCAAACACATGTCATATTTAACATCATCATAAACATCAATTTGACTAAGAAAAACATCATACCATCCACTTCTCTCTCTAACCAGAAATACAAGGGTTTTAAAATTTTAAATTTACACATTTTCATGGCTTGAATTTTACCTTGGTTGAAAGAGCTCTTAGTGCTGATTCTTTTGGTGTAATTAGGTCTTTCAAAGCAGTAGCTTCTTCCACTTGGACAGCCACCAACATCAACCTTTCAAGATGATATTTAGATTAAAAGAAAATTCTCATGGAGCAGAAGAAGTTTCATACCTAAAAGAAGATCAAAAATTGTCATTTACATACTTAAAATCTCCATTAAAAATTTCTCTCTCTTCCTTCTCCTTAAGCGACCATTTTTGCCTTCTTTAAGCTCAATTTCAAATGGTGTAATGATAATGGAGAAATGAGAAAAATGAAGGGTTAATATAATTAAAAAGCTAATCATAATTACCACTTTTCCCAAAAAAAAAATATTACCCTTACATGCCTTTTTCTTTTATTTTAGCTCCTAATTCATTATTTTCTGAACTAATCTACTCCATGCATCATTAGTGTTTTTAATGTCTTAACAAGGTCCATATTTCAATCCATGTCAAGGTATTCCATAGATAGGGTTATCATGTTGGGAATTCTAGGACATGCAGCGAAAAATTAAAACCCCGAATCCCTTCCCATGGATCCATCAATGTCATTTAAATCGAGTAGATCTAAAAATATTTACCTTTATTACATGATATTTCTTTCACTGTCAGATCTCAAGAACTGGTCTTCAGATTTGCTCCCTTTATCGGTATCCATACGAATGGTTGTTCAACTCAAACGGCGTGTTAGCGCCTCTGACCAACATCCGTACATATTCTTGCTATAGAAGATACTCTCCTTTTTCTCTCTCTAGGCATCCACATACAGTGTTCGCACACCGTCCGTATGCTTTCTCTCTCTTGGGTTTTTTCTTTCTTTTTGTTCCAGGAAACCCTAACCTCTTTTTTTTATTATAGAGGTATCTCATTTGGGTCTAAGATATATTTAATTAATTTAAAATATATTATTTTAAATCAAATCAAATCTTAATTAAATAAATTAGTTTAAATTTAAGCCTATCTAATAGATTAAATTTAACTAATTATTTAATCTAAATCTAGAACTAAATTCAAATTTAATTTATCTCATAAATTAAATTTAAATTATCATATTAGTTTAAATTTAAATATATTATATAGACTTGAATTTAAAACTAATTCATTTAAATTAATTAAAGGATATATATATTTCAAATATATATATGTTTCAAATTTTATAAACTATATATATATATATATCAAATATATATATGCATATTTATTTATTTATAAAATTTTTTCACCCTAAATTAAATGTGACATTCATTGAATCTATATGCAATTTTAGATTTAATGAATTTGGATAATCTAACTTGAGTTGACTCGTTCTTGTGTGTGACCCTGTAGGCCATATGACGTTGGCAGTGGGCTAATGATACTATTTGACCTACAAGTTACAAGCAGCATCTAGCAAGACATTGTGACTACCCAAATCATATAGGGATTGATGATCTGATGCAACCTATCATATAGCCCTATCACATCCCTTTTGTCACACAATATCTAGATTAAGTATGAGGCATGGAAATGTTATATTTATCTTACTCGATTGTCGCTTTCTTGATCTACGTGCAAGCTGATAGTACAAATAAAAATCCTTCCATTCAAGTACAACTATGCATTTCTCAGTCTCACTCATCGAGGGGCCCAAAGATATCTCTCTATTAATCAGAGGGACAAATTCCATCTTGACCACTCATCTTCTTCTATATGAATTCCACTATGTCTGATCATAGCTTTTATGATCACTCGATTAAAGAAAACTTTTGACTATGCCAAAACATAGTGTTCCTCATGTTAAAAACTATAGTGATATCAAGTCTAAGGGCTCGATGACATAATTATATATAAGATACGCTTATGACTTAATCCATGTAGCTATCTTATGACGGGTTGATCTAGCATATTGTTCCCTAACGAATGCCTATGATTTTGATTTGTATCTATATACATGATTAACACATAATCATCAATTAAAATCATACTAGTGTTAGTTCATCATCGTTCCCATAATGATGATAGATTAGGGATATTTAAGATAATCAATATAATTTATCTAAAGATATTATTATATAGAACATGCAAATAATATAATAATGTAATAAAAGAAAACTCTTATTTCTTAATAAAGTATAATGTTTGTAATACAATAATTGGCCTAGGACACAATCTCCAATAATCCATGCATGGGAATAATCCAAGGTTGCATCATCCATGCATGAGGTTCAGATAGTCTCCTTTGCATTGGAATTAAGTGAAGAATTACTTGACTAAAGATTTTGAAGGTTCTAGGAGACTTTAATAAGGCAACCAAGGAGTCAAACATACATAACAATTAGATATTCAATTTGCAAAGAGTCAATTCATATAACTTGAGAAATTCCCCTATTTTCACTTATCGAAGAATCACAAGGCCCTTGTGAATTCATATGGCCAAACCATGTGGAGTTGAAACTCATCTACATGAAAAAGGGTGAAGAAATACCTGAGTCGTATGTTGTTACATGGCTAGGCTATGTAACTTTTAGTTGCCAAACTATGTGCGTTGGGTGCTCGTTGCATAACCTGTGCAAAAACACACAAATGAGCTATGCAATGACACCCTATTTCACAAAAAAGTATCATAAATTTTTCAAAAATCCATTCTTCTTCCATATCAAACAATCCAACATGATTATTTTAGCATACAAGTGGTAAGAACAAGTTATTGCCAAACTAAACTCATGATGCCCTATAGAACAAAATCTTCTAAAGATACAAAGCTTCAACACTTCAACGTCCCTAATGGTTTCAACAACATGGGATTAAGAGAAAGGACGAGGATGGAAGGAAAGGATTTTGCTATTCTATCAAGTAAGACAACGAGGTGCCTTACCTTGATTTTCCCCAATTGTTGCTCTTCCTCTCCTTCTCAGTTCCTCTTGTTCTTTCTCTCCTTTTTCCCAAAATCCCTATAGCTCTCATACTCTTTTTTTTTCACTTTCTCATTGCACCTCCTCACTTTTTCAAAGTCTCAGGGTACTATGCATTCTATGAAGAAAGAAGAAGGCTAAGGGCAGGATTTATAGAGAGAACAAAGGTCAATTTGAAACCTCTAAGGCCTCTCTCTCTCTCTACATTTTGGCTTTTGCTGGAAGTCCAAAAGAAAAAAGTCTAACTCATTTTATTTGGTATCAATCATTCTTATTTGTTAGGAACTAGGATTCAAAATGTTCCTTACTTATTAGAAGCTTTATTCCACAAATTCAAATTTGCTTATTCGTTCAATGCTCAACAATTTTCTTTTGGGAAAAATTGTAATTTGGTCTTAGTGAAAATTGTATTTTTAGTATCAATTAAAATTATATTTTGAATCCTAAACTTTTAATAATTACATTTTATCCCTAAAATTTTATCTAAATATTTTTATTGCCTCAAAATTTTCTTTTTTTAAGGCTCCAAAGTCTAGAAAATTTACTAAAATTCCTTCCTAAATATTTATTATTTAATTATTTATTACTTGATACTTCAAACACTCCTATTAAATGCCTAATTGATGCAATAAAATTATATTATTTTCCCAAATTTTATAATTTAGGAAATCCCTATTGATAACTAAACAATTCCTTTTATTATCTAATTTATCTTGCATTCATTAAATGGCTAATTTTAAAGAGTGTTACGAAGAGATAAAATGACTAACTTAAATCTCACTAAGTAATAGCACAATAAACTTGGTAAGTGCTCTATCATTGGTGAGCAATAAAGATTCTCAGTAAATACACGATGTGTTTCTTAGTCACTTCCCCTTCAATATAGCTTAAATATTAATGGTAAAAAATGATCGTTGCTCACAAACATTCTCTTCCTTAATCTGTAGTTCATCCCTCATTGCTACAAAATATTTTCCTAAATGCAACGAGCAGCACATCTTCCAATCGTTCATCTTGGCTTCATTCATTCCTAGAGCCTTTTATCCTAGCTTCTCTCTTAATTGAATGTTTGGTTTGAGTGCAGGAGAGAGGGTACGACAATATGTAGGGGGAAGAATATTTTCATAAACCTCTTTAGGTAACCTCTTCTTGCCTTTTAAGATATCCTTCGAGAGAGAGAGAGAAATTATGTAGCAGTAGCTTTTTCACTAGATACTTTCTTTTATCCCAAATTCACTCCACCATGACACATGCGGGGCCCAACGATATTTGGAGTTGATTTACTTGATTCAGTGGATATTCTCTGGGGGTCCAAGTTACAACACGGGATAAAGTGGATAATCAACTTTTGTCATATTAGAGGCTTTCTGGTACCAACTACCAAATCATTTTGGTCTTCCTTTGTCATATTTCCTTCGACACAAATCATTTAAATTTCAGAATTAGGCCAATGTAAATTGAAAAATTCTTAGCCCAACAATATGAAGCATTAAATACCTTTGCCCATGTGAGATATTGGCTCAAGTAGATAATAGTATAAATTTGGGCCCAAATAGACACATTCTATTTCTCCAAAAAATAGCTTTACATTCAAAATTCTTTTCTTATGTTTGACATAATTAAAACTCTTTTTCGGCCTAATAATTAAAATCAAATTAAATTCTTTACAATTGCACAGTTGAAGAGAGTATGAACTAAAAATGTGAAAATGTGAATATGATCCAATTCTTCTTTTTACACTTATTTTCTATTCTTTTTAAACTCTCCGACTTTAAAAGAAATCCAAACTCATTTAAAACACTTAGAACCTTTGTTTCAACATAATTATATTGCACAAGGTCAAAATACATTTAAACAAATCCACATAGTCTACAATCAACATTGAACAATCCACATACATGGTAAATCGAAAACGAAAGGGAAGAACAAACCAAAGCATGAATTACGATCTCATATGACCAAGATTTCAATCTTGATTGCCTTGGATAGAAAATTTGATAGTCTTCTAATAGGGATTAGTGAAACAATTATATGCAAGGATTGGAATTTGCGTATTGGGCTGAATATTGTGAAAATTGGCCAGAATATATTCCTGTTACAATTTCATGGACTTCCATTGTAGACCAGGGATGTTTCTAATATAGTTTGAATGGGTCGAATGACTGGCTTGGTGACTGCTATTGAAAATTCTGTAGTCGACTTGACAAAGTTAAAACCAGACAAAGTTTAGAGTTATATTTGTTGTGCCCACCCTGATAGTTATGATATTTTCACAGCGCATTAGCTGTTAGTCCCCGTCGCCCAATATTTGTTGACAAAGCTCATAATTCTACATTGCCTTGTTTTAAAAATACCTTTTTTAACAAAAAATTATTTTGGTGTCAACTTTTCAATAGATACAAAAATCCTGTTCAAAGCAATGAATTTAGAAAAAATTATATCCAAAGACTTATGATATAAAATTTGCAATAAAAAATCTTTAAAATCAAAATTATTTTTAAAAAATTATTACTATCGAGTTTTAAAAGAATTACTATTAGTTTAGTTGTAGAAAATCCTACATTCAATAGTAAATTCTATAGCTCAATAATAAATTCTATAAAATTGATAGTAAATTTTTTAAAATTTGACAATAATGATATTGTTAAAAATAATTTTAATTTTTAAAATCCTTCATTACAAATTTTATATCATATGGTTCCTTCGATACAATTTTCCCATTAATTTAATTGCTTCCTGCTTTGCCTATGCATAAACGGTTATGGGAGAGTCAAGCTGATTTCCAGTCAAAGAACCGTAGCCTATTAGGTATACAGAGCCAGTGAAGAACTGGAAAGGCAAATGGAGATGGGAATTCGAAGTAAAAGAAAGTTGAGATCCTGCACAACTAGAATTGGGGTTGAATCTGCGTCTGGGGAAACCTAGGCCCTGAAGTGAAGAAAAAAGAATGTAAGCAAAACCTTTGCTTAAAAATTAATGGGACCAGTTCTACCAGAAAAACAATGAAAGTGAATATGCGTCTCAATCTTGTTCATTTTACAGTCAGAACTGCGTACACGTTTAATTTGGAAGCCACAATCTGTATAGGTTGCATCATAAACTAACCCATACTCCAGAAGTCCAACGTAGATGGAGTGGGTCAAAAGATAACTATAAACTGGATATGAATAAATGTGGCAAACATCGACTTTATTATAAAAATATTTAAGATTCACATATCTACGAATGGTTAGTTTAATTCATATTTAGATCAACTTTTTAATTTAATTCACCAATTATTAAAGTACTTGAAAAATTACCCTTTTATCCTACCATCATCCAAAATTTAATGCCTTGAGGGCAGATTTGGGTCTTGTGGTATACTTAAGATAACAACTAAGTGGACAAATTATTAAATTTAATAATAAATTTTCGGTAAAAGATAAAATAAAAGAACGATATTTCAATAATTTTAATAACTGAAACTAAATTAAATTAACATGTAAAAAACCAAATTAAATACGAATTAATCATATCAAGAACCAAAATAGAACTGCTAATAATTTTTTACAGAACAAATATACCCTAAAATGTTTCGCTTCATGCATTTAAATCTCAATAGGCTGGAAGATGACCAAAAGTTTGATTGCAGTTGAAAGCTTTCCTTCATATTAGTTTCACTTAACAAGAGAGCCTCCTAATGCTTTGAAAAAGGAGCCCATCTTCCCTAGAAGGAAGGGAGCCCACATTAATTCTTGTATTATAAATTACCGTCAAACAAGCACCCATTCTAAATCCATCAAATTAAAAACCACATTACCATTGACGTATCCATTTCTATTAATGCACATATCATAGACTGCCCAGCTCAGACACACCCACAGCTTATCAGCTTTAAAAGTAGGAACAAAGACAACCCACGCATAATCATATTGACAAAAGATAGCATTTAGCCTACACAGTCCAGCATCGATGGCTGTTAATATTATTAAGCAACAGCACCCCCTGTTTGATGAAGCATGGCATCTATTTCATCCCCATCCTCCATTTCCAGCTGCAGCAACAGATTTTCCCAAGTCAGAAAACAAAGATTACAGATATTCAACAACTATCAGCATATGAACGGTATTTAGAGAAACAAAACACGGGGCGGGCACAGACCTCGTCCGGAGTCTGCTCTGCTCGGAGACGACGGCCATCAAATAGGAAGGCAATGGAGTTAAACTCCACTGACTGTCGGTCACAGTAAGCATTCATAAGTTTTTTGAGTTGAGTACTTCTCTTAATCCTGAAGAAAACCTCATTCCCATCCTTCAATAGAAAAGACCAAATTAGCATTAACTTCAACATTATATTCTCTGTCTACACTTTTATGATGCTCTAACATAACTTGTGCACTTAAACAATACTGAAATGACAATCGCCATTTCAAGAAGGAAAAGACTTATATGCAGGCTTCAGGTTCTTCAATTAAATTATAACCTGTGAAGGGACTTCTGTAACCAGTCAAGGATGTGGTGCTAAATTGAAGAAAATATCCACGTTAATGTTTTTTTATCAAAAATACATTATAACAAACATATAAGGAACTGTAGTTTTCACCTTCTAAGAATTAGAATCTGGCTGGTATTTTCATTGTTATACCAACACTCCCAAAGTAAAGTAAAATCCAAGATAGCATATTGCCTTCTTTTATAATACCATGAGCTTCAAAAACTAACATTAGAATGGCCAAGTCCAACTGATACAGTTAAACCAGACACGGCAAGCCACATGACCAATTTTTTTTTTGGCATTACTCTTAAGACAATTAAGGTATTAATGCAGTTTGAAATACATGGTTAGAATGTTAGAGACACTTATAACAAGACAAACATCTCTACGAGTATCCTCTAAGACATTTTAGTTTTTGGGGTGGCATAGGAGTTTTAGGACCACCAGTAAAAATCATAATTCATACAGAACATTATTATTTTTTTCATTTTCTTTTTCAATATTCTGTTTTCACTTTCCATTTGGTTGATTTCACAGTAAAATGGCCAATATATATCTTATCAGAACCTATATTCAAAACCAATACATTCGGATGCCACAAGCTTGCAAAATGGCCAATATATATCTTATCACTGTCTAAGTGACATACTTAGCATACTAACAAACGTACAATTAAGACAACAAACATGTAATTTTTATTAAATAGATAAAGAGCATCTAAACCACTGTAAGTAGTAACAAACAGGGAAGAAAAGTCCACAAATATTTGGCCTCAGAGATCAACTCTTTCCTCAGACATCAACTCTTTCATCAATTTAACCAGCAGCCGTGTCTGCTCCTAAACCACCTATTTGCATTTTGACCTGCTCAGCTAAATAAGCTTCTTCTTGTCTGCCAAATTAAACTTTGAAACATAGTAGTAGTACAGGATTTTTCTATGGAGATAGAGTTACCTGACATTCCATTAAGTTATTAGCAGGTAAAGTAAAACAACCACTTAAACTATATTATAGATTACTAAATGTTCTATACATATTCTCTACAGGTATTTTTGGGAGAGCAACAATGGAGGGGAAGGAAAGGAGATGCGATAGCCTTCTCCTTGTTTGGGAGTTTAATCTTTAGACAGAAAGGAAATCAAAGAATTTGAGTTAACCTTTCTCAGCCTTCACCTTTAATATTTTTAATTCCCCCAAATTAGAGGATTTTGAAGTAGCTTCTAGTCACAATTACCATTCCACGCTTCTATGTTAAAACCACACACACACACACACACACACACACACACGTGTGTGTGTGCAAGCGCACGCGCCTTTATCGAAATGCATATATGCAAATATGCATGCACACGCACGTATTAGCATGCACATTAATATATGCATACATACATGTCTGACCATGGGTTAAGCTCACTTAAAAACAGGCCAGACTTTCAAAAATGTTTTGGTTGCAAAAATGGGCCCAGGCTCAAGCCCGGCCCAAATTTTTCTCCTTCAAACCCATCCCAACCTGCTCTCTTTTTTTTTTTTTTTTGAGGTACAAAAAGCTTTTTGAATTTAGATAATACTATTTATTTTCTATATCTATCTTCTTCTCTAAGTTTGCTAAGAATCTATGATATTTTACTTAAATGCAAAAATATTTTACCAATCTTATTCTTAATGCACTCTTAAATTTTAATTTTAAAAAAATGGGTAGATTGAAAATTAAGAATTATAGCTTAGGAAAT
Source organism: Erythrophleum ivorense (assembly GCA_026724425.1). Lineage (NCBI taxonomy): Eukaryota > Viridiplantae > Streptophyta > Magnoliopsida > Fabales > Fabaceae > Erythrophleum > Erythrophleum ivorense. Next base: position 26,157 of record JAIUCV010000899.1, read on the forward strand.
AAAAAACTACAAATTAAAAATCAAATAAATAATTCTTGAACTCCATACAAACACAATCCTTTGAAATATTAATATTTAAATCAAATATTGTCAGGCTAAAAAAAACAAAACCAAGCCCAACCCATTTTACAAAATGAATATTTCTAAATAAACCCATTTTAATCAAGTTTTATTTTTCAAGCTCACATTTCCAAGCTGCACTTATCATGCCGAACAAGCTTTCAAACTCAAGATCAAGTCTAGTATACATATACAAACACACATCTTCATACCTATACAAATACACATATATAGACACGCATACACATATACGCACACAAAAGCTCAGGCGCGTGCGCACACACATATATAAGCATGCACATGCTTATTTGCACTCACGCAGATTTATACATAAATAGATTTGTGTATGTATACAACAACATTATAGACATGCACATGTGTATACACAAACATATGCTCACACACAAACATACATACATGTGCACACAAACAAATATATAAAACACCCATATGCACACACACACACAAACCCGCACACATGCATATACCCATGCAAACGCACATTCAAACGTGCATGTATGACAAATATATATATATATAACACAATGTCCATGTATGTATGTAGGCACAACCGCGTGTATGAGAGGGAGAGAGAGAGCACATGCGTATATGCACGTAAGCGTGTATGTAAAATCACTTTAATTTATGTAAAATATAATACAACAACAACAATACCTTTTTCCACTAAGTGGGGTCGGCTATATAGATCAATCGACGTCATAAACACTTATCGTAAATCATATGTTTAAACAAATTATTTAAATCTAAATCTCTTTTAATAATTTCTCCTATATTTTTTTTTGTCTTCCTCTACCTCTAATTATTGGACTATTCTCCATCTCATCTATTCTTTTACCTAGAACTTCTCTAAGTCTCCTCCCCATATGACCAAACCATCTAAGTCTCGATTTTATAATTTTTTTCACAATAGGTGCGACTTCTACCTTTTCTCTAATACATTCATTTCTAATCCTATCTCATCTAGTGTGTCCATTCATCCAACGCAACATTTTCATCTCTGCAACATTAAACTTATTCTCTTATTAACTTTTTATTATCCAACACTCAATTTCATACAACATTACAAGTCTTATAACTGTGCAGTAGAATTTACCCTTAAATTTGAGTGGTACTCTTCTATCACAAATAACACTCGAAACACTCCTCCATTTCATCCATCCTACTTGAATCCTATGTTTTACATCTTCTATTTCCCCGTTATATTGTATAATAGATCCAAGATACTTAAATCATGTGACTTGTGGTAAGATATGTTCTCCAATTATTACTTCTACACTAGAATTGGTGTGTCTCTTACTAAACTTACACTCCATATATTCCGTTTTCCTTTTACTTAAAAAGAAATCCATGAACTTCCAAAACTGGTCTCCACTTCTCCAACTTCTCATTCATTTCCTCTCTTAATTTTTTCAACTAGGACAATATCATTTGCAAAAAACATACATTGTGACACCTGCTCTTAGATATGTTCAATAAACACATCCAAGACTAAAGTAAAACAATAAGGACTCAGAGTTAACCTTTAATGTAAACCAATAGTTATAAAAAAATCTTCCATAAATCTACCTTTTGTTACTACACTAATTGTAATATCATCATACATATCTTGAATTGCTCGAATATAAACTATTCAGACTCATTTTTTCTCCAAAACCTTCCATAGAACCTCTTTTGTCATTCTATCATATATTTTTTCCAAATTAATAAACACCATATATAAATCTCTTTAGTTCTCTCAATATCTTTCCATTAATTTTCGCAACAAATATATTGCTTCCATAGTTGATTTTTCTAATATAAAACCAAATTGATTCTCCGTAACTTGAGTCTCTTTCCTTAACCTTTGCCCAATTACTCTTTTCTATAATTTCATAGTATAACTCATGAGTTTAATTCCTCAATAATTTACACACACTTATTTGCACTCACGCAGATTTATACATAAATAGATTTGTGTATGTATACAACAAGATTATAGATATGCACATGTGTATACACAAACATATGCACACACACAGACATACATACATGTGCACACAAACAAATATATAAAACACCCATATGCGCTTATGCGCACCCGGGCGCACACACAAACACACACATGGATATACCCATGCAGACGCACATTCAAACATGCATGTATGACAAATATATATATATATATATATATATAACACACACAATGTCCATGTATGTATGTAGCCACAACCGTGTGTATATGTATAAGAGAGAGAGAGAGAGCACATGCGTATATGCACATAGGCGTGTATGTAAGATCACCTTAATTTATGTTAAATATAACACACACTGACACTCTATGCTTTTTTCAATAATATCAAAATCCTACATACTACTATATACTTGTGCACGCCGCATGGTTAGAATAGTGTTTGATACAGATGGTAAAAATGATAAAATCTGACGATTTGATCTTCCATGTCCTTCCCCTTGTTTATTTTAAACATCCAACCATACAGAGGGAAAAGAAATTAGCAATTAGCCTCGAATTGCTTTCCTTCCCTTCCCTTTCCCTTCTAACTCCCAAACATACCCTATAGGTAAAAAATTTGCATTTATAGAAGCATAAAAAACTTTGGATCATCAACAATACTTGCAATAAGAACAAGCCAGATGGGCACAACCTACGAACTATTTCGCTGCAAAAATTGAAATAAGAAAACCCCCCCAAAACCAATTAAGAAAACCCTAGGACATTTTAACTATTTCAAAAACCTAAATCCATCCCAAAATCTACAGAATTAGTAGCTACAGCTGAAATTTCAAAATAAAATGCGTCCAGAGATTCCATCACCGTACATTCAAACGTCAGATGCACAAGTAAAGGCAAAATCGAACTCGGACAAGAAGCAGGACTGAACACGAACCTGTCCCTTGACCTTGAGGTTGATGTGTGCTCCCTGATCGGTCGGCTTCTTGTCTTCCTCGTTCGCCGACATTTTCCTGATCACAACCAAAATTAAAAATCCTCCAAGCCCTCCAACAACAACCTTGCCGCCTCGGATTCCTCGCTGATCGTCGGTGAACCTCTGATGTTGTCTTTCGTCTCTGTCCCAGTAAACTACCGCCTATAAAGCTATATCCTGAGGGACAAAGGGCGGTGTTCTTGGGTGTCAAGGACGATGAAAATAGACGGTCCAGATTGTGTTTGGTACAGAAGATCGTACGGAGGACAAATATGTGGTTCGTGATCAATCCGTATAGCACCGGAAGTCGGCGTCCATATGGTTCATTCCACGTAGGATCCCATGATAGAGCCCAATGGGCCCATGGGCTTAGGCATTTGTAATAGCATGCTCAATAATAATGAATCTGGACTTTTTATATATAATAAATAAATAAATTTATAAAAATAAAAAAATAAATTATATATTTATATATTTATTTATTTATTATTTATATTATTCTTTTTTTTAATATATAATGTGTTATTTAAAACCAACATACAATATAACATTATAAATTTCGGGCTTTCTCAATTCAACATAAAATATAACATTATAAATTTTGGGCTTTCTCAATTCGGAAATGGGCTTTTAGGAGGCCTGATACAACATCTAGAAAAATAGAACCTTAAGCAACATTCAGGAGATTGTGCACACGTTTTATTCTTGAGTAATGCAGACTTGGAAAGGCACTACAAATGTTGAGGGGTGTGTAGCATGTACCCAAATGAAAATATCATATCTGCTAGGCTAAAATATATTTTCTAGCCATATGGAAGTAAATATTAAGGATTGGGATTCCTGCGGTGAAATACTAAATAATGTCTCTGTATTTCTCAAACAAATTTTTTTTCTTTCTTTTTTTGAAAAACTTCGCCTCGCCTCGTTACTGGATAGGTAATGTTTAAGTTAAACCTTTACCATGGAAGATCCTAATCCAAATACTAAATAGAGGAGTTTCAACACATTGATACGAAAGATCTTACGATAATGGGGGTTTTAAAAAGAAATGAACAAGACTGGATAATAAAGAGAACGCTAGGTAGGGAATATAATTGGATAATATTTAAGAGCCACAAATAAATTAATAAACAAATGAAATTATGTATACCATACCCAAAGAGATTAGCTCAGAAGAGGATTTAATTTGAAACAAATTCAAAGATATATTATAAAAATAAGAAAATAGATATTACAAGAATAAATTATACAGGTCTTTTCTAAATTTTATTGAAATTATATAATTTTTTTATTTTTATACACGGTTATTTCTTGAAATAAAAAGTACATTACATTTTAGTTCATTTTTAATTTTTTAACTAAAATATTTTTTATTAACTTAAAAACATATTTTTATTAAATTTAATGAAAATAAAATTTACCCCTTTATTTTTTATTTGTCTATATTTAAAACAAAATTTACTCCTTTTATTTTTATTTTGCATATTTAGATATAATATATAATTGCATATTTAAGTTGATAAAGAATATTTTAGTCGAAAATTTAAAAATTAAACTAATCTATATATTTTAAAAATAAATAAGAGGACTATATAATTTTAAAAAAATTCATGAGAAGTATACGGAATTTACTCATATTCTAATAATGATATTTTGATGAAATTTATTATCTAATGTTGCTAATTAAAGCTATGACTCTATCTTCACTTATATATATATATATATATATAATATCATTACAAAAAAAATAGCAAATTTGTGAAATTTATCCATCTATCTAAGTTTGTCGCAAATCCATTACTCATTCCATTAGTGATTTTAGCAACAAAATATTCTATCAAAAATATTTTCGCTTCTAAAAGTCCGTTGCTACTAAGTAGTATAACATATTCAAGTTTTGTCATAGTTTTTCTGTGATAGAAAAATTCATCACTAATTTTGCAATGGAATTATTCATCACAAAAAATTTTGTCTAATTCATCACTAAATCTATCACAAAATATTTGAATATTATATATCATATAATTTGAATTTTTTAATAATCTATATGATATAATGACTTAAATATATACATATATATAAAAAACCCATGGCAAATGATTTAAATATTATTAATTAGATATATATTATAATAATTTAATAATTTATGCATTATAACTTAAATTATAAATTAATAATTTAATAATTTTAATATCAAAATAGTAAAATGATATAAATACTAGTATACTTAATTATTCTATTGTCGATAAAAGGTTTCCAATTATAAATTATAAATTTATCATTGTTAATCTATTGCAAATTATTTAAATATTATATATGATATAATTTGAATTTTTAAATGATTTATATGATATAATGAATTAAATAAATTTCAAATCTCTCAAATTTTTTCAAAAGAAGCAAAGACTATAAATACCACCGGGTGTAGAATCAAAAAAAATGAGTGGAAGGTATAATATAAAATCCAATACGTATTTTATAGTTAAACAGTTAGAGAAAAAGAGCAACATAAAAAAGTATGTATCCACCTTACTTTATTTTTACACTTATTCTTTTTTCCCTCAATCTTTTATAGTTACACTATATGCAAAAATATAATTAGTATCCTTTTTAATTTTCCTTCATTTTCAATTGAGGTTTCATTTTCGTTAGTTTATATTTGTTTCCAATTACACGTGCAATAAATTTTTATTTCATACCCATGAGAGTGAAGCGATAAGAAAGCTTTTTTCCCCCCTTCTAAAACAGAAAAAAATCTTTCTGAGATAGAATGTTCTTAACATGAAAATTAGCTTAATATGATATTAATTATATTTTATCAATCTACTAAATCTTTCTAAATAAATTATTTAATTAAAAAACTCATAATTTATAAAAAATAGAAATAAGTATTAATAAATTTAACTGTAACATAATGTTGTATTCATGAGTTAAATAAGATGAACAATAATTTTTTGGTTGATTACATAGTAATTTATGTTATTAAATCATAAAAAGGTATGTTACATATAATTTTGTTAATTTAAAATTTTTATATAAATTATGAGTTTGTTATCTTTTTTTTATTCTCCTAATAACTTATGTTTAGACTTGGCCTTAAGTATGAATAATTTCTTTTAATTCAATATTATATAATTGGATTTTAAAAAAAAAATTTATGTATTATATATTCATTAAAGAATTTGATAATAAATATCTATAGAATTTTACCTAAATTTAGTACTTTAATATATACTTGTGTGTGTGTGTGTGTGTTGCAATTATATACCATAATAAAAGAAAAGTTTAGAGTTTCTAATCTTTCAATCTATCTTAAAGATTTTTTAATTCCACTTAAATTGGAGTTAATCTCATGTTTTTGTTTGATTATGGTGTAATCTTTTTAATTTATATATATGATAATATAGAAGTTGTTAAATTTGATATAATAAATGAATATTGATCTAGTTATCATTCGTGTTCCAACACTATATTATTATTTGATAGCTCTTTGATTTTTATAATAAATTTAACTATTGTTGCTTTACTATGCAATAAAGATACTTTTTAATTAAAAGACAAAAAAAAGAATATGTTGTGTTTATTGGGATGAGTTGCTTTGTTTCCCTTATACCAACCTAAAAATTGAAATCTTAAAATCCACCATATTTTATACTAAATTTTAATTGAGTAACATCCCATCCAAAAATATAAATTCAATAACTCATAAATCAATTTTATCAGAAGAAGATGTATTTCTAGTAAATAGAACTACTATTTATTTGTAATTTTGTATGAACTGAAAATAAAACAAATATGGTAAATTATCAAACATAGTTAAAGAAATTAAAAAGGGTAATTAAAAAATAATAATAACTAATATATATAATATAGGAATTCAATGAATAGGTTAATAACAGGTTAATAAGATAAGAAAGCCTAAAACGTAAAAGTATTATTTTTGATAAGCAGAAGAAATGAAATAACACAAGTTTTCTTAAAAAGAAGTGAGCCATTTAAGGAGGTCTTATAACGTAATGCCAAAAACAATTTCTAGCCTTCAAATTGGTTTTTTCATCTAATTTGTACAATGACCTAAATATTTATAATTCTTTTTTTCATATATAAACAAACAAGAATTATAAAAATTTAAGATATATTCATCATTCCCCTACTCTAATTCAAAGTTTATAAATTGTCCAAGAAAAATTCAATTTCTTAAAAAACTGTATAATCAACAAAATTATTTATTAATCAAAACTATTTTTTTAATTGAAATCACATCTTTTAATTTTAAATTATGATTAAATTACATTTTAAATTTTAAATAAGAACTATTTATTTATCTAAATATAGATGAGGTTGACATTTACTACTACGCATTAGTGATAATTTGTTTATATATTATAAGTTTAAAAGATTAGACATATAAATTCATTAGAATTGATTATCAATTAGATTATGGGTTGTTTTATTCCATAAACAACTGGTTTGAGTTTCAAAAAATGAATTTGCATTTATATCTTCACTAATACAAAAATTGTCTTGCATTTTTAAGGAATATTACATGTAATATGATAGGCTAGATCCCATATACAAGTGTTTCTACACAATTATATTAGCCAAGTTGAAAGTATACATGGTTAGTGAAAATTGGATAATTTTATAATTTGGAGAGAGAACATAAAAGTTTAAAAGAAAAAAAAACACTTATATATAGGCATTTGATGTGTTATTTTTTAGTTTTTTCATCTCTGAACTCATATTGGGTAATTCATATCTAATGAGAAAAACTTAAACTCATCTTCTATATTGCATCATTAAATCTTTGAACTTAAATCATTCACCTACAAAATTTAAAATGAATAATTTTTTTCTCAAACTAAAACTTATATTTATATAAAATACTATTGAAATGATATATGTCTTAAATATCAAAATTTATAAAATACTATTGAAATGATATATGTCTTAAATATCAAAATTTATAAAATACTATTGAAATGATATATTTTAACCATATATATTACCCATTTAAAACAAAATAAGGTTGATCATAAAATATATTTAGTACTTATCTTGTCATCCATAATTATCTTTAATTATTTGTTTCATTTTTTATTGAGTACTTATCTTGTTATTCACAAATAAAACATTTTATTAATTTTAAGAATTATAAATAGAGTTAGGTTAATTCAACTTTAACATCTTATAATTAATTAAAAACTAATTTTTAATTAAATAAGTAATGTTTTGTATCGGTTAATAAAAACATTTAAAATCTAAATATAATTTTAAAAATAAGGAAAGCTAGTAGTTATTCTCAACAAATGCTTTAAATGAATGATTCAGCATGATTATTATAAATACACTAATTTAAAATGTACTATATCGCACATTCACTTTCAATTGCGAATACAATTCCTATTTAAATTAGGATTGTAAATAAAATAAAATGCCTTTTTTAAAATATTAAAATTGAATTGATAATAAAAATATATTTTAAGGACCAAATAATGATTCATGTAGTAAATAAGGCAACCAACACCTAACAACTTTAAATTTTTAATTGAAAAAAGGGTTAAAAAATCAATGTGCTATATTTCAAATAAATCTCATATAAAAATTCTCAAACTTTATTAATTTTCTTTAAAACTTTATTTCAAATCTTTAATTGTTCTCTTCCATCAAATTATATATTTTTTAAATTTTTATTGTTTAATCATCAAATTTTCTATTGGCAAAGAGTTAATAAAACACCAAGTTACACATTTAATAATTATTTTTTAATAGAGTTAATTTTTTACATAATATATATATTTTTTAAATAGAAAGCATAAAAAACATAAGAACTTGGAGAAGCTAAAAAAAATGAAGAGAATCAAAAAATGGTTTATAATTGAAATAAAAGTAAGCCTTCTTTAACTTGAGATCATGAAAAAAAAGGGGGGATAAAATTAGTAAAGGTTAATGTTAAAATATCTTACAAACATAAGATGTTAAAAAATAAAGGCTAGAAATGTTAACTAAAAGATATGATTCACGTGCCAATAATACCATCACAATTCATGATTATTCCCATTTCTTTATCCAAATGAAAAATGGGGATGCATGGGGATTGGACCAACTCATACTTACATAAGCTAAGAGACATACGAAGGCATATGCAATTTTGGGTTGTTTCTAGTTTTCTCTTGTGTTTATTGGATCTTAGGGCACCACTTCTCTTCTACACCTTTCTCACATGCCTTTCACTTTTTGCCAAAAACCTTAAACCATCCCTTTTTGTTCGAAGCTCGTCCTGCCATCACCATTACAATTTGAAGCTTTATGAAGGTCATTGTTGGAACTCTCGTTAACTAAACCATCTCTTTCGGTAGCTAAGTTTTGTCTTTCTCTTTCCCTTTCTCCATTGCCTCACTGAGTATAACTTTTTTGAGCACAAAATAAATGTATATGCCTTTTGTCTTCTCCTTTACAAAATTGTTTGTTATTGCTATGTGATTTATTGCTTCTTTGATTTCCACTAAATATTTCTTCTATTAAATTTCTTATAAAAAATTTTAGTCATATTTCCTTCTTATTTTTTGGTAGTAGGTATTTGTTAAAAATTTGGTAGAGCAACAGTATAGTAAGAAAATTGTGCTTTTGCTTTGAAGTAGGTCCATATATATAGATGGTAGGGTGTTGAAGGAGATATAGTTATGCTTAAATTTAGAATAAAATGTAAGTGGGAAGGATAGAAGGTGAGAAAGAAAGATGAAATGTAAATGGAAGGATTATAAAGAGGAGTAGGTAGTAAGAGTGAGGTAGGTTGAAAGGAGGAGAAGCCTCTATGAATTGTTTCTAATATACAAACATGAGAAGGATCTTTCTTGGAAGATAGCCTAAAGATTTTGTTATCCCCGCTTTCTTTATCCATTTATTTCCATACTTTTCTTCTCTTTTTAGTGGTTTAAACTTAGTTACTTCTTTTGTTTGCTTCTCTAGTTCAAATATTGTGTTGCTTAAGGAAGCAACAAATGTAAAAGAAAATTTTAATTATATTTAGTTGTAATTATATATATATATATATGTGATATTATGGTTAACTAAGTGTTTGGTTATATAATTATGTATGATATTATCTAATAGTTGTTATAATAATAAATTGATGATTGTTGTAAGATATATTATTTTTATAGTTTTTTTTAAATCTTACTCTCTATATCAAAATACTAAGTTTTTTTAATTTTAAAAAAATGCTTGGACACATATTTATGGAGTTCTTCAAGCCCAACAAATCCAAGACTCTTAAGAGTAAGGTTGGATTAGGCTATATCATCCTAATCTAATATAGGAAAGCTTGAGTTGTCAAAGTGGGCCAATATGACCCATTATAGGTTGTTTTTTAAATAAGCTAACTTGTTTATAACCCACCAGGTGGGTTACTAGAAAATAATTAAAAGGCACAAAAAGAAAAATCTGACATGGACTAAAGGCAAAGTAATAAAATGTCAATTACAACCAGTCATGGATTAAAGGCATAGTAAAATCTTAATACATTGACATTGAACCTAGGTTGATTTCTACAAAAAAGGCCCACCCAAAAGAAAACTAAATAACTAGGAAAAAAAAAACAAGGTAGGGGTGGAATGAAAGCCAATTTCTTTATCCAAATAAATCTGCTATTTCAAAATTAGGAACTCATGAATTTGCTATTGCTTGTTGAACCCATGATTTTGTTTTATCATCGATGTTGTTGGTCGCTAATTAAAGGATGTTGAACATTATTGGTCACGTGGGGGAAACAATGGAGGGTTAGGTCAAAAAAAGACAAAGGGCTAGTTGGGTGTGTAAACTAATATGAATATGTGATGAATGATAACAGAGGCTCTAATAGGTAATTGTTGCTAAATGTTTCATTTTACTTCTAAGTAAGAAAAAGTAAAATGAAAAAAAAGAAGATAAACGGGCCAAGTTGTAGGTTGGCTTGTATAATAGATGGGTTAAATGAGTTTAGATGATAATATTATATAGGTTGATAAAATTTAAACTTAACCTAGGTTAAATGAGCCAACTTGGTGAGTTTAACACATTTTGACAACTCTAAAAAGAAGTAATATTGTATTTAATCTTTACATACAAGAAAGACTTTTTCCCCCTTCTAGAATCCTCTTCTTCGATAACCATAGTCTTTCCTTACTTTCTTCTATTTCCTTTTATTACTTTTTCTTTCTTCTTTCTATTCTTACGTCATTGACTCTAATTTTCTTTTAGGAAGCTTTTCCTTTTCCATGTAGGAATTTTTGTTTTTAGTTTTGTTGAGGATTAACATCTCACCCTCTAGAGCTATAAATATTCTCTTTGAGAGATTTACAATGGTTTCATAATCTTAAAGGAAAAAAGCTATTTTAGGACAAAAAGTAAATTGAGAGGTGCATTGTTTTTCTTTAGAGATCTTTAGATTTTTTCCTTATGCATTTTATTTTAGCTAATTCTGGAGTTATAGTAAGTGAATTGTGTATTTTCTTGAAATATTATTTCCAAATATTGTTTGGAATAATGTTTCCTTTTATGAGGTATGCTATTAAGGTCAGTCTAAGTAGGATTTGGAGTTGCTTCCTTTGCTTTTCTTTACTTAAGGAGTTTATCCATTTTAGGTTTGTGGTGTCCATGGGCTATGTCCAAATGAATATTGCTATGCCAATGGAGAAAATGTTCTACGCTTGCCTTTGCATCTTGCCCATGATTCTTAAATTGTAGATCAAGTTTTTTTCTACCAAATAAGTTTAATTAAATGCCATTAATTTCAAGTCAAATCATTTTATAAATGAAATATACTTTATTTTATCTAAAGTATTATCCTCTAGCACAATAGAACTAAATCTTCATAGGCTGCTTTCAAATCTCTTCTCTTTACTATGCAAACAATATGTTAGTAGTCAGTTGCTTTTCCTCCCTTTAAGAAAAGCATAGGAAAATTAGAGCATATGGGAGTTTAGGTAATGTAATGCCCTTCTCATGCTTATTTGAATGATGTATATAATTATGATATGACAATAATAAAAGTATCAGTGTTTTCTTTTCTTTGACAGTGGAGAATAAATGGAACTGAGATACACCATCTTATTTGGCATCTAAGTTTTAATGGCACTGGGATACATATATAACTTATATGTTAAAAAAAAGGTCTTAGCCTTAAATTTAAAAATGATAACATTGGGGATCATTGTAATTTCTGAGGGAAGTAGATTTTGACTACTAAAAATGTAACACTATACTTCTAAGACTTAATTCATGCAATTCCCATGCTTCATCTCATGTTAATTCTATGGGAAGCAATATCACATAGGAAGTCACGAATCAAGATGCATTTCCCTATGAATAAAAATTTTCTTTCAGTATCCCGTGGGTCATATGGACTCATGTATCTTATTTTCATATTTAATTGCATAGATACAACTCAAATCTATCACCAAAAGTGGCCTAAAACTCGTGCAAGGCAAGTGACACACAAAATCCCATAATGAAGCCTCGGCCAGAATTTCATACTTTTTGTCACAAACTTTGAAAAATTATAACTAATTTTAGAAAAATAAAAATTATGCATTCTTTACTATTATGAAAAGCTATAGATATCTACTTTATGTTAAAAATAATTCTAGGTCATAGAACATCAAGCAAAAGATGTTTAACATTAGAAAAGTGCCTAAGGTCTCAGTTGCTTGGGCTACTGTCATAACTTACTATCATAAATTTGGAAATTCATAACTAATCCATAGAAATTCAAATTATGCAAATTCGGCCAATCTGAGAAGCTATAAATGTTAACTCTTAGGTAAAAATACCTCTAGACCCCACCAAGTTCATTTAGGAACTGAATTATGATGGAACAGTACTGGAGGTCAAGTGACATTATTAGTACTAACATTAAATTTCAAAAATTCATAACTTTATGCTCAGACCCCCAAATTAGGTGATCTTGGTGGCCACAAAAATTTTATAATTTATAGTTTATGGTTGTAAAATTTCACAAGTATTGGACACCATTTGACTGTCAAATGACATAGAATACAAAATTGACCATATGAACAGTACATGCACCAGAACAACAGAAAAATCTCAACTTTGAAAATTCATAATTAACTCTATAGAGCTCCAATTTTTTTAAACTTTAGCTTCTCAAAAAGCTCTTAATGAGCTCTACATGTCTGCCAAATTTCATGAGAAGATTCATCTATTTGGTCAGTTTGTGCTATAAGATTCTGGTTTGGTCATTTTTATGATCTCAACTGGCATCAAAGTATCCAATTTTGCTTCCCAAGCTTGTGTGACCACTTGAGCATGTGGGATTGCACCAAAATGACATTTTAAACTTGTTTTAAGGGTGAAAAAACCCAAAATTTAAAAACTCACACTCTCACCCTATGCCATACACCAATTTCCATAATGCTAGTCTTACTATTGTATGTCTAATTTGCATTATAACATTCATATAACATAAATTCTTATTTATGCATGATACATTAGCATAATTACATATGTTCATGAGGTCATAGGTCATATACAATAATAGATTACAACATTTGCCACTTATATGGCCATAAAAAAGCAAAATCCATGCACTTTGATGTCATACTCTCATTTTCTAAGTTGTTGGCTCCCATTACCTTGTTCTTTTAGTCTACCTAGTATGTTAAAACATTGGAAAGGAGGGAGTGAGATTCAAAGAATCCCAATAACTTATCTCTCTTTCAATCACACATAAAAGTATGCAAACTAAGTTTTACAAATACATGCATGAGTATATTGACATGTGCAATCATTCAAGAGACATCTTTAACATTTGAACAAGTCATACATAGTATACATAGGCTTACCAAGTAAGTGGATTAACCTTACCCATTTACTTGTGAATTTTGGACTTACCTCACCTATTTCTTTAAGAGGTTTTTGACTCAACTTTACTCTTGGGAGACTTTTTACTTTGTCTTAACCAATTTTAAGATTTTTTGGCTCATCTTCACCATGGTTAGAGAGTTCTTGGCTTCTCCACACTCAAGCAAACTAAGGCAAGTATATAAAACATCATTTGCATGCATAAAACATCATCATGGTACCATGGAAGAAAAACTCATGCTAAAATACTTTTCATAGCTTAAAACATACACACACACATTTAAAGATGATGTAAGCACACATTCATGCATGAGAGAAGGTGGAGAGAGCTACCTTGGTTGCAATCACACACTTTTTTTCTTGAATTTGCTCTCCCTTCCTCGACTTCACACACACAAAGGTGTAGAATTAGTTTCTCTTGGCCTAAACACAATTTATGGAAGCCAATTAGGTTCATGGAGTTAATTCTAAGGCCACACATTTTCCTTAAATACGAAACTTGGTCTATTAACCCCTTTATGGTTCCAAGAATACACTTAATGAAGCAACACCCATCAAATGAGTTCTAAGCTCCATTATTTCCTTTCATATATGATTCTTAACTCCCTTTAAGCCTCTTGGAGTCATCACACAATTAAAACAAAGAGCATAACTACATGTTGCTTCTTTAGGTCATATTATGAGATCTAAGACACCAATTCATTCTCTAGGCCTCCTAAATTTTTCCCAAAGTTTTTCCTCATTTTCATTCATCATATATGACTCAAAAATGGGCTTGAAAAAATTTAAAACTCTCCCTAGGTGCCCCATCCCCTTTAGGTCGAGACTATGTAGCATTTGACCTCCATGGCTGTTTGCTTTGTTTTCTTGATGGAGGATGCATATGGGAAGACTTCTAGGGATCTTAAGAACTCATTTAAACATTCATTTAGGCCTAGAAATAATTACATCAAATCAGATTTTCAAGAGAACCCATGAAACCCTAAGTTTGCCACCTTAAAAATCAATGGCCTTTTCTTGAATTTCTTTGCATATTCTTACTTTTCTCCCTTAAATTCATAGAATTCACCCTTGGTTCTGCCTAAAATTCAAGCCCTCTTGTAGCTACATATATGAGGCAAAATAGGGAGAAGAAGGGGGAAGGAATAGCTACCATAGGATGGAGATTTTACCTTGTTTCCATGACTTTTCTTGCTTATTTCTCACTTTCCTTGGCCTCCTCTTTTCAAATCCGAATTTTTCCCTCTTGGTTTGACCTCAAAACAGCACTAAAAATCTCAATAAAACCATGGAAAGAAAGAGGAAAAGGAGAAGAAGAAGTTTGGTGAAGGAAAGTGCTTGAAAAACTAAGATTTTCATTCCTTTCTTGCCTTGCTTTTCCCTTTCTTCTTGCCTCCTCTTATGCACCTCATTCTTAGGGTTTTTCTTTGGTTTAAGGTAGAAACAAGTGTGACTAAATGAAGTGAGGAGGTGGAGCACCTCATATATATAGGGAGATAGTATGACTAAATGAAGTGAGGAGGTGGGGCACCTCATATATATAGGGAGGTTTAAGGAAATTTTTTTAAAATTCCCATTTTACCTTTCGTTCTTAGCATTTTCACACGAAGAGTATGACGTACTTATGAGTTTAGCCTCAGTTATTATGAGCGATGGTTACTGGACTTAGTGAGCATTTGCTTTATTGTTAGATATAGTGATCTTAGGCTTTGATGTCTTCCAGAGATGGATCGCAGTAGATCCTAATATATCACAACGGGTTGCAGTAGACTCTAGCAGGGCTCCAAGAGGTTGCAATAGACTCTAGCAGGGCTCCAAGAGGTCGCAGTAGACCCAGGGGTCATAATGGATCCCACAAAGTTACAGAGAGCCTCAGTCACAGTATGATAGTCCTCTAGTGAGATAACGACCTGAGATAGTTTTTACAGAGCAGTTAGTCTCAGAGACAAGTACAGCTTCAGTTAGTCTTTGTCTCATAGACTAGAGACCTCTTGAGTTTGGTAGACCATTGCCACAAAAATATGAAGGCTTTACTTAGACAGTTAGACCACTAACTAGATCTCTTGAGAGATGAGCATAGGATAGGATGAGGAAAGCAAAAAAGTAGCTTTCTAAAATTAGAGCCAGATGAATTACTACCCAATAAATATTGACCCTGACCGAGGGATAGAGAGATCCTTATATGTTAGACTATATATTCAAAAAAGGGTTAGGTGTAGTTTTTACATAAGGTAAATGGTACAGTATGTCTCCAGTGGTCGAAACTGTGAGAATAGCTAACATCTTACCAGAATTTAGCAGTAGTCAGTGGTAGTAGCTCTTCGATGTCAGTATGAGGAATATAGGTTAGGCCTATCATTATTGAGATTAGGGACTATAAAATACCTACTTCCAAGTGAGCAAAGAGAGTAAGAAAAAGTCCCAGCCTAAAGGGACAAACATAGTAGTAAACAGAGAAACTAGGATCATTAAAAGTGAAAAACTCCTCACGGAGTTTTAATCCTAGTAAGCAATTGAGATATAAGGCCTGTGACAAAAAGAAATATGAATTATAATCATAGGATGAGCTAATAAGAAAGAACGCAGAGATAAATAGTGGACGGTACATGTAAATAAGTAAACAGACAAACAGAAACTTCCTATGGCAGTAATGATCAGAAAAGAAGATGAGACTTTATGAGAAGTCATTGGGAGAAGATACGAGAGACTTGATACGAAATAAGTTACCTCCCAAGATGTGTAAATGAGTCCACTAAAAGAAATGTTAATCCCTGCGAACAAGTTAAGATTAACCCAATATGATTAGTAAGCTCTCCTAAGATAGGCCTCCAAAGTTAGAAACTCTTTCCCTTATGAGAAGAACTAGCTAGTACTCTATAATAATAAAACCCTCATTAAGGGTTAGTAATGAAAAATTCCCTGGCTGAGAGAAAATTCAAACAAGTGAAATCTCTGAGAAAGTGTATAGAGCTAGGAAGAAGGAAAAGAAAAGAGTAGGTAGCCAGAAAAAAAAAAAGAGTAAGAGGAAAGCATACCCCAAATTTCGAGGATGAAATTTATTTAAGAAGGAAGAAATGTAATATCCGATTCTCTGAAAATGAGAGAAAATGCGAGAAACGTAACGTACAATTTCATACAAAAATGCCAAGAATGTGTGAAAATGTAACACCATATTTTTCTAGCTTATTTCACAACATTTCCATGCTTAACATTCATAGATTCCATGAAAGGGCAAGAAAAAGGGGGATTAAACATTACATTTTTTTGCGTTGCATAGCGTACGAAAATTTCATTCAATGTCATGTGGACCATGTGAACTCATGTATCATATTATCCTATTTAACTATACTACTACAACTCAAAACCATTCAAAAAAGTGCCTTGGAACACATACAAGTGGGTGAAACACTAAATTCCCACAGATTTGTCATAGTCAAAATTTCAGTTTTTCTGTCACAAATTCAACAATTCATAACTAAATCCAAAAAAATAAAAATCTAACAAAATTTACCATTCCAAAAAGCTCTAGATGTCTACCCCATGGTAAAAATAATTTCAGTTCATGACTCATTAAGGGGAAGACATTTGAATTCAAAAAGTTATTAAGGTCGTTGTTGCTTAGGCTGCTATTTCAGATTACTTATACAAACTTCTAAACTTTATAACTAATTCTATAAAAATTGAAATCACACACATTTAGTCATTATAGAAAGATAAAAATGTTAAATTGATGTAAAAAATAATTCTAGAATGAAACAAATACGTTTAGCTATTGGAAATCTATGGAACAGTGACTGAACTCCTGAGGTGCCACTGCTACTGACAACCAACTTCAAAAATACATAACTCTTTGCTCAGACCTCCAAATGAGGTGATCTTGGTGGCCACAGAAAGCTTATGACCTCTAGTTTACTCTTGTAAAATTTCATAAGCATTGGACACCATTTGCCTATCAATGACATAGAATACAAATCTACCAATGTGAATAGTGCACATACCAAAATCAATAGAAAATCCTAACTTTGAAAATTCATCAAATATTCTCTAGACCTCCAAAAATTATGTTCTTTAGCTTTCTAAAAAGTTCTCAACAAACTCTAATTTCATGCTAAATCTCATATAAAAAAACTCATTTGGATAAAAAGTGGCATGGGGTTGCAATTGGACCATTTTCATGCTTCTTAATGGTTCAAGGATGGGTAAAATGGCTCCTATGGTTCTTGTGGCCACTTGAACATGTGGGAAATAGCCCAAAAAGACTCTCTAAACTTGTCTCAAAGGTGTGGAGGCTCAAAATGTAGAATTTCATTTCCCATCCCTAAGCTATGTATTAAGAGACATACACTTAAAATGACCATCCAATTCCCAAAAATTGCAATACATTCCATTTATCCACAAATTTCATACATACATAATCTATTAGGATATTTACACATGTTCCATTCATTGTACATCAATTCTAACAAAAGATTACATCATATGCCACTCTTTTGGTTACAACATAAACAAAATTAAAAGCTTTATGATCAAGGCTTCATCTCCTCACTTGGTGGCTTCCATTTTCTTGTTCATTGGTTCTACCTAGCATGTTAAGATATTGGAGAGGAGAGAATGAGATTTAAAGAATCCCAATAGCTCATCTCCCATTCAATCATGCATAAAGAATGCAATATAAGTTTTAAGGATGCATGCATGACATATCAATATAGAAAATGGTGCAAAATACATTCTTAGCATTTACACAAAGCACACATAACATACTTAAGCTTGCCAAATGAATGGATTAGCCTCACCCACTTTCTTCAAGGTCCTTGGACTTGCCTCACCCTTTTTCTCAAAGGCCTTGAACTAAGCCTTGCTCGTGGGAGACTTTCTCTTAGTCTCAACCACTTCTAATGGTTCTTGACTCATCTTTACCAAAGATGGAAGGTTCTTGGCCTCTCCACATTCAAGCAAATTAATGCAAACATTCTAGGCATCATTGAATACATAATGCAATACTATGGTTCCATGGAACATAAGCATCATACTAAAACACAATTCATAGCTTAAAATACACATACACACATTCAAAGATAATATAGACATTCATTCATGCATGGGAGAAAAGAAAGAAAGCTACCTTTGCCACATAAGCACACTTTTTCTCTTGGAATGGAATCTCCTCCCACAACCACACACTCACAACTAGGTGGAGCTTGTTTTCCTTGGCCTAATCATACAAAATATGAACCAATTAGACTCTTGAAACCATTCTTAAAGCTACCTATTTAGTTAGAACTCTAATCTTGTTTTATGAGTCAATGATGGTTCCTAATGGCACTAATGAAGCAACATCCACTCTTGGAAGTCTAGGCCCCATTCTTTCCTTTTATATATGACTCTTGACTAGCTTTAAGCCTCTCAGAGCCATCACCCAATTAAAACCAAGGGCCTAAGTACATGTTACTTCCTTAGGTCACATTATGGAACAAAAAGCACCAACTCATTCTCTAAGATTCTTAAATTTTTCCCAAGGCTTCCCCTCACTTTTATTCATCATATATGACTCAAAAATAGGTTTGAAAAAATTTAAAACTCTCCTTAGTTATGCTATCCTTGCTTGGCCGAAACCTAGAGCATAAATGGGGTTTAATGGCTTCTTGATTTTTCCTTGATGGGAGACACACTTGGGAGGCTTCTTGGAGGTCTTAGAAGCTTAATTAAACACTTACATAGCCTAGAAAATTCATGAATCAAAACAGATTTTACAAACTCTTCAACAATCCTATACTTTGCTAACTTGAAATCCAATGGCTTTTACTTAGTTTCCTTTGCATATTCTAAATTTCCACACCCTAATTCATGTGATTCATTCTTGGTTTGGTCAAAAATTTAATCCCTCATGGCTGGTCTTACATGGGGGGAATTGAAGAGAAGAGGAGCAAGGTGACTTAAGCTTAGGAAGTAGCAAAGTACCTTGGATTCTTAGTTGTCTTGGTCTATTCTTCACTTGGCTAGCCTCCCCTCACCAAATCCAAAAATTCTACCTCTGTTCTGCCTTCAAAATAGATTTAAAAACACCATCAAACCCATAGAAATAAGAAGCAAAAGGAGGAGAAGTGACTTGCTAAGGAGAAAGCTAGATTTTTCATGAAATTTCTTATCTTTTCTTGGCTTTTTTCTCCCTCCAAGAGTGCTCCTTCTTATGCGCCTAAGAGAATTGATTCTCCTATCTATTCTATACAGAAGAAAGATGGTGGAAAATGAGGGCAAGGGAGGGTGTGAGAAAGAGAGAGTATTAAAAGCAAAAGAATTTCAAAAATTCTCATTTCGTCCCTCATTTTTGGCATTTTCGTTTCTAATTCGTTTTAGCTCCTTTTTGAGAACCATCTTCTCCATTATGAAATTTGGATTCCCAATTTAGTAAAATATTTTTGTAATCATTCAAATCGGATCTAAAATCTTCCTGAACTAATTCGTCAAAGTTTGGGTACACCGACGTGGGAAAATGTCCACCGAAGGAGATTTAACTGTCCTGGGGCTTTCTATAGTTTTCAGAGCCTCTGAGAACCCCAGAAAACTCAAAACTTTCATTTAAAAAGATCTCCTGTGTGAATTCTAAAATTTACTTAAATTACAAAAATGTCACTGGCCTTTCGGCAAATTTTTTAAATCACCATAGCCTCGGTTTCTAGGCAACTTAAGGCTCAAATCCTCATTTTCCATTATTTAAAATTTTATTCTAAATTTTGTTGGTCTTAAATAACTCATTTTGAGGGACTTTCTTTGAAAATGTATCCATTTTCGTTGTTTAACGAAAATTGGACATTATAGAAAATGCCAAGAACGTGCTTAAAAAAGGTAAGAGAAGGAGGATGAGAAGTTTGGTGAAGGAAAGTGCTTGAAAAACTAAGATTTTCATACCTTTCTTGCCTTGCTTTTCCCCTTCTTCTTGCCTCTTTTTGTGCGCCTCATTCTTAGGGTTTCTCTCTAGTTTAGGGCAGAAACAAGTGTGATTAAATGAAGTGAGGAGGTGGGGTGCCTCATATATATAGGGAGGTTTAAGGAAGATTTTTCAAAAATTTTTATTTTACCCTTCATTCTTGGCTTTTTTGTTTCTAACTCATTTTAGCTCTTTTTTTAGAACTATCTTTTTTATTATAAAATTTAGGTTCCCAATTTAGTAAAATGCCTTTGGAATCATTCAAATCGGAGCTAAAACCTTCTCGAACCAATCTATCAAAGTTCGGGCTTACCACTGTTGAAAAACGTCCATTGGAGGGGCTTTAACTGTCTCGAGGCTTCCCATGGTTTTCAAGGCCCCTGAGAACCCTAGAGAACTCAAAAATTTCATTTAAAAAGCTCTTCTATGACAATTCTAAAATTTTCTCAAAATGATAAAAATACCCTTATGTTTCGTCAACTTTTCGTCACAATTTGTTTCTTCATTTTAGCTCCATTTTTCTTTCCGTTTGAGCCTGGGATTCTCATTTTTAGGAGTCTAGAATTCTTTCTAAATTTTTTGGGACCTTAACTAAGTCATTTCGGGGGACTTTCTTTTGTATCCAGTGAATTTTGTACGTTTACTAAGAAATCATAGGTTACGTTTCTCGTGTTTTCTCTTGTTTTTAGAGAATCGGATATTACAAAGAATGTCAAGATTCTTGTTACCTTGTGTTTTATATTTGTTCAGTTTGCTTGCGTAATTTTTTATGCTTAGTTTTACTTCAATATTCAATATATGTTTGTTGAATTTTTTTTCATCATTTTTTTGGTTTGTGTAATCTGTCATTGCCTAAGAAGGATTGGATTAGCTGGTAGTGTCGTGTTTTCTTCTTGAAGGTCATTCAAGTCTCATTTGTATGGATTAGATTTCATTTTTTTTTAAATCAAAGGTGTTTGAAGATTATCCTTTAGATTGGGCCTCTATTTGCTTTGTTAGAATTCCAAGTATGCAATTAACACCTATCCTCACTAACGTATTCTTACAACTATTTTCTTTAAAAAAAATATCTGGCAAAAGGGGGAATAATAATAAGCCAATTCATGTACTTTAATATGATTGGTGAATTCAAAATGTTGAATTGTTTCATGGAAATAGTGACATAAATATTAAGATGAGTAGGTGGACTTAAGGTAGATAACTAAAGATGATGAATTAATTCTCTCTAATAATTGATATAAAAACATTTAAATAGACATAAATGTTTTATAATATTGAATATTCCATATTCTGCTTTCTCATAATATTTTAGATGGACATTAGAATTGGACATAAGATTTATAAGAAGATGAAGATTTGATGTTTGTTGAGTATCTTATATTTTTATGCAGATATGACATGTAATACTATGTGTAGTTTATGTAAAACTCCCTTAACTTATAGATTACTTATAAATAGTTTCTTGAGTTTTTAAATAGGTATTTAATTTTCACACTTAAAAAAATAGAATTTTCTGTTTATTGTAATTTTAACTTATTATGCCACTTTTAAACTCTTTCATAAGTGACCTAATAAATTATCATTTGTTTCTAATATTAATATGTCTAGTTTAAAATATTATGTGAAATTTTGAATAAGTTGCATGTGAGGGAACAAGAGAAATAAGTAGAAGAACAAAAATGCATGAAAGTTAAAAGGTACATTAATGACTTAAAATAATTTTATAGATCACAAATAACTTTTATATTCTTATTTAAAAATAATAAAAAATAATACAATTAGTAATAATTATAAAAATATAATAATCGTTGCACAAAATTTAAGATAATTTTTTATTAAAAAATTATTCCTATTTAACTTGTGTTTGCTTTATGTTTTGGGCCTAAACTCATGTTGAGTTAAATTTCATATTTTTTTGTTTATTATAATAAGAGTTAGTTCAATGTTATATATATATATATATATATAATTTTAAAGGTAGATCCTTTTTAGTGCATTTAAAATCTTATTTTAAAAGTATTTTAAAAGTTTAAATCTAAGTTGATAAGGCAAGACCTCTCTTACCAATTGAGTGGTGGAATAAATTGAGGATTCATGAATTCTCTTTCCTCTTCTATCAATTGATGATAAACATGTCGAAGAGAAGAGCATGTATTCCTCACGTATTATTTCAATGTTAATATTAACATTACTATTTAGTATATGAAAGTTTTAATTTTCCAAACACAAATTTTATTTATAAGATTTTTGAATATAACAAGCACAAAAAAATTAAAATTGATATTATTTATTTGTTTCCTGTACTTTGTTTAAGTTTTCAATTAATCCCTTATACTTTAATTTTTGCACACAAATTCTTCCTCTTTCTTGTTATTTTTACACAAGCCCTCCACGTTAGCCTTTGTCTTGACACTATTAAACTTACATTGAGATAGATAATGGATTGCCTATGTATCATTAACCAGAGTTGGTATGGACTATACTTTGTTTATGTAACACCCCAAACATAACTAACAATGATTATTTGGGGATTATAAAATTATTAAGAGGGATTTAAGAAAAATTTATGAGGAGATAGAAGTCTTAAAGAAAATGACAAATTTGAGTATTTTAACATAATAACTATTAATTGGATAATTTTGAGGGAAGTAAAATAATGATTATAAATTTAAGTATGATTTGGGCCCATGATTAATTTATGTATGCCAAGAATATTATTAGAAACCTAGTCTTATTCTTATGAAGGCCTAACTTCATCTTAGTATAATCTAACTCTATTCTTGTGGAAGTCCAACCCATTTTGAACCTAAATAAACCCATATACCACGGCCCATCATGTTAAGCTTCAGCCTACTTAAAACATAGAGCCTAATTAGACCTTGGGTTGATGGGTCAACCCAATTCCATCCTAAACCCATCTCAGTCCCTCTCTTCATTTTGTAGAAAATACGAGAGGTAAGAGAGAAAATTCATAGGTTTAAGGGAGGTTAGGGTTCTACTAACATTGTAGCTCCATTTTTTACTTCTAGAAGGTGATTTGGCCAAGGTGAGTAATGTAAAACTTAATCCTCTCTTCTTCCTCTTCAATTTGGCCTGATTAGTTTTTCGTTTGGAATATCTCTATCTTTTTCTCAAATTTGAACCTTGTCATTTTGATGGGTCTTTGTTGATTTTCAGAGGCTAAAGTTAAAAGGGCTGTTAGGTAAGTATCCACCCCTCATTTTGATGTATTTTCTGCTAGATAATGGCCCCAATAGCTGACCTTTGGTATAGGTTCTAATTCTGTATGAAAATACCTAGGTTTTAAAGTGAAATGTTGTGGTTTCTAGTAGAGGAAAGTTAAAACCTGAAATTATAATCCATTAATGGTTAGGTAAGTAACCTCTAGGTAGTCATTGGTAGTTTAACTATTTAAGTATCTGATTTGTTGCTAGAAATGATGATAACTATGCTTATCTTAGGCTTGGTGTGCATTTGGATCATGATGGTAGCTAGAGAAAGAGTAATTGGCTTCATTGTGGTAACCAGGGTTGATTTCTTAATTCCATATATATGCTTATTTGAATTTGATACTTGTTGTATATGTATGATTTTGAATGTTAAATGAATAGTTAGCAATATGAATTGTTGTGTTTAGACCCTAAGTGCGTCCTTGGTCGAGTATGGTGCGACTGTCACCCGTACATCACGCTTCGATTAGGCACTGGGTTGTGAACATACCCCTAAATGAACTGAGCCCAAGTTGTACTCATTTAGGAGTTGGTGTGGTGGATGGGCCTCTATCAGTGTTATTGGCCTTTAACATATTATATATGATTACTAGTATAGGATAATAGTCACTAAGAGTCTAATTAGTTCATTTACTAATGATATTGATGCCTTCGATATGTTTTTTTTGTATAATTGCGTTATGTTGATTAATCTATATACAAATATGGAATTTTCCTCTTATTACTGAGATTGCAAATCTCACCCCAGTTGTAGGTTAACATTTTTAAGGACCGGACCTCTTAGTGACAAGAAAAAATTAATGGAAACCTATTGTAACACCTGATTTTCGTAAAAATAATGAAAATGAGCCAGATATAAAAGAAAGTCATCTAAAATGAATGAGTTGAGGCCAAATAAAATTATAAATAATATAAAATGAGGATCCAAGGCTTGGAATACTTAGAAACCAGAGTCGGAGTGGCTAAAGAAAATCTAACGAAATGCAGTGGTATTTTTGTAATTTTAGGAACTTTTTAAAAAAAACTCAAAAGAGGGATCTTTAAATGAAAAAATTGAGTTTCTCGAGATTCTTAGAGGCCCTAAAAATTGTAGGAACCCTTAGAATAGTTCAAACGCCTCCAGTTTACATTTTAGAATGTCAGTTGACTCGAACTTTGACCATTTCATTCAGAAAGGTTTTATATCCAATTTGAGTGATTCCAAAGGCAATTTATAGGTTAGAGGACCTAAATTTTATGATGGAAAGATGGTTCTAAAAAAGGAGTTGAAATGAGCCTTGAGGGAAGAAACCAAGAATAAAGGGCAAAATTGACATTTTGAAATGTCTTAAATGGTTCCCTAGCTATATATACGAGGCGTCCCACTTCTCCCCCACACTTAGCCAACCTAAATTTCATCTCAAACCAAGGGAAATTTTTGCCAAAGGAGGCACACAAGAAGGAGCTTCAAGGGAAGAGAAAAATCTAAGAAAAGGTAAAGAAAACCATGGATTTTTTTGCTCCTTCCTTCATTAAACTTGTTCTCCTCTTTCTCCTATTTCTTTCTATGATTTTGGTGTGTGATTTAGGACTGTTTTGAATCTAGGTCAGAGGGAGGAGATTAGAAATTCAAGGAGAAGCCTATAGCAAAGGAGAAAACTCTTGAAAAGGCTAAGGAATCAAGGTAACTTCATAGCTTTTCTTGCTTTCTCTTCCTTGTTCTTCAAGAGGTGATTTTTGGCCAAGTATAGAACAACCAAGAGGGAGTAAATTCTGACCTAAACTAAGCATAAAACCTAGGATTTTGAGGGTAAGAAACAAATAGATGCAAAGAAATTCAAAAAAGAAGCATTAGAAAACAAGTTTCTAAAACTTAGGGATTTTATTGCACCATGGTATGTATGAAGTTTTCTAGTAGTATTTCTAATTGTCTAAGAGTGTATATGGGTTCTTGAGACACCTAGAAAGCCTCACATGTACCATTTTCTTTAAGCAAAGTTGCAAAATTGGTGGGTGCTCATAGGTGTGCATAGTCTTGGCCTAGGCAAGAAGAAGCACTTAGGGAGAGTTTTAAATTTTTGTAAGGGCAGAAAGAGACTAAATATGATGGAAGAACATCAAAGAAAACCTTGAAAAAAAAAATAAAAGCCTTAATTTGTGATATGGAGGTGTAGACTCCACAATGAGACTTAAAGAAGCAACTTGTATCTAGGCTCTTGGGAAGGAATTTGTGATGACTCCAAGAGGTTTAAATGGAGTCAAGAGGAATTTGTGATGACTCCAAGAGGTTTAAATAGAGTTAAGAGACCTAGACAGAAGGAGAAAATAAAGCCAAGAGCATGAATTCTAGTAGTTGCTTCATTAGGTCTTGTATGAAACTATTATATAGCCATGTGAGAAAGTAAGCTCCCATAGAGTATGTATGATGCTAGAACTTGCTTCAATAATGTAATTGTGTCCCATTTCATGTGTTTAGGCCAAATAAATCAAGCTCTACTTAGTTGCAAGTGTGTAGCCAAGAGAAAGGAAGAATAACCAAGGAAAAAAGTGTGTAAATCTTGCTTTAAGGTAGCTCTTTAACCTTTCTCTCATGTATGACTTGGATGTTTACTTGTCTTTGAGTGTTTGTGTCTATGTTTGAACCATGAGAAATATTTCTAGCTATTACTTACAAACTATGGTACCATTATGCTTCTTGAAATATGTTTATGTATGCAATATGGCATGAATGGGTTTGGTTATGCTAAAAGTTCCTTAACAAGGGTGAGGATAAGCCAAAAGTCTTAAAAAGAGTAAGGCTAAGTCAAAAGTCCCTTTAAAGTGAGTAAGGCAAATCCAAAAATCCTAAGAAAAATGGGTAAGGTTAGACCAATGCCCTTGAGAGCTTATATTTGTTATGTATGAGTTCATGTGACAAGGAAAGTGTTTTATGTATGCTCATTACTAGCTTGAATGTCATGCATGCATTTTTTTTGACATGTATATGCATCCATTATGTATGTTTGAAAAGATTAAGAGCTATTGGGATTCTTTGAATCTCACTCTTCCCCCACATATGCCTAACCATGTCTAAGTGAGCCAAGTGGACTAAGGAATGGAAGCCAGTAAGTATGAGAAGCAAGACTTTGACAAAGGGATAAAGAAATGGCTTGTTTATTTACATTTTGATATCATGAATTGTAATCATGTGATGTATATATGATGTAGACCTTTGAACAAGTTTAAATGTATGTATAGATGATGTATGTAACCATTTTGGAACCATATGAATGAATATGTATGCTTTTGCCACCAAGGAGCCTTTATGTGATATGATATGCTTGTGTATGATAATAAGTGGCATAGTGAGAATGTAACACCCCATAATTAATTAAGGTATTAATCATGGATTAGACTAATTAGGAATAATTGGCATGGGATAATTGGATAAATTAAGTGGATGGAGATTTTAGAAAGATAAATTATTAAAATGGATTTGAGATTTAATTAGGATAGAAATTCTATCTAGGCCTAAATTAATAGATTATGAGAAGAGGCTAATGGAAGCCCAATGGGTTAGGTGCAAACCCAACCCAATTTAGTGTGATGGAGGCCCAAAATCCACCTTGTATAGACTCCTCTATGTGGCCCAATAACCCTTGTGCAAAGCCACATTCTTGAGCTTCTCAAACTTGGCCCAAACTTAATTAAACTTCAGCAACCCAAAGGACAAGAACTGGCCTAACAAATTCTGCAGCCCAACACTTTAAAACTGGCCCAATAAGCTAAAATCTGCAGCCCAAATGAAGTTGGACCTTGGAGCAACCCATGACCCATCTTTGACCCAACTTAAACCCACCTAAAACCCTAATGCATCAGCCCCTTCCTCCCACTTGCTGAAACATAAAACTCAAGAAGCAAAATTCAGAGGTTGAGAAGGAGGCAAGGGTTTGAGGCAAAGATTTGGCATTTTCTCATATTTAGAGCAAGATTCAGCCAAGGTAATAGTTATACAACTTAATCCCCTCATCTTCCTCTTTAATTTGGCCGGATTAGTTTTTCATTTGGAGCATTTTCATCCTACCCAAAATCTGAAATGTGGGTGTTTGGGGGTTTTCTTGGTGAAATTCGTAAGTTGAGATTAGGGCTGACCTTGGGTGAGTTTAAACCCTCTATTTTGATGCTTCATTTGTTAATTTGAGACCCCCATAGCTAATTTATAAAATGGGTATTAATTATGTACGAAATTGCTTAGGATTTTGGGTGGAATATTGAGTTTTCTGGTGGAGGACAATTTAATCTGAATTTGGGACTTAAAGTGGCTGAGTAAGTGATCCTTAGGTAGTCATTAGCATCTTAAATTCTTTGGGTACTGATTGTAACTGTTAATGATGAATTAGAGTAGTAATTATATGATGCTATGGTTATAGGAGGATTTCTGCACCATTGGTGACTGTTGCAAGTGTCTACAAGTGAGGTAACCGGGTTTATATCAATTTCATGTATATATTTAATTTAATTTCATATGTTGCTGTATATGAATGATTTGAAATGTTGAATGAATTGATTGGCTATCTGTTGAATTGTGATTGGACCTTGTGAGTCCATGGTGGAGCTGTGGTGCGGCTGCCACCCGTGCATGTGCTTCGATTGAGCACCGGGTTATGATCAAACCCAGATGCACTGAGCCCCGGTTGTGGTCAATAGGGAGTAGGTGCCGTGGATGGGCCTTTCTCGGTGTTAATGGCCTTTAACATGTGATAATATGATTGCTAGTATGTGATAGTAATCATGATAGCCCAATTGTTTCATTTGCTGATATGATGGATATGATTCTGATGTTGATTTTGATTCATGCTTATATGCTAATTAAATTGGATATATGATGGAATTGTCTTGGTTACTGAGATTTATATCTCACCCCGTTTTATGGGATTAATATTTTAGGTGAAAGTTCTTCGGGTAAGGATAAGGGTAAGCAAGTGGATGAACATCTATGAGCTGAGGCCGGGTGTGGGGAGCTACACTTGGTCTGAGTAGAATAGGGTAGATGCAATTTTGTTATTAGTTTACATAGCATCATCATGTAGTCATGTTGCAAAGTGTAGGCGTTTATATTTTGTTTAAATGAAATGTAACCGTTAAAGATTCAAGTCTCATTATAATGAATATCAATGTATGAACTTATAGTATTAAATATATGTAGTTTTGCTGAAATTGTGATATGGATTACTATATGGGAATTGTAGTCATATGGTGCCTTGGAGGTAAGCTATTGTTGAATGGGAATCACTATGGAAATTGTATGGGATGTAATTGCTGCTAATGTGTGTGTTCTTGCTGTCATATATTCATGAATTTGCTAATATGAGCTAGTTGGGTAAGTAGGAAGGAGTAATTAAGTTTTGCAATGGTAGTGGATAGATTGATGGGTAAATAGGGTAGGTAAACACCATTAGGATCATATAAAATAAGGGAAAGTGGACCTAGAGTGTCTCTAAGATGAGATTTGGAGTGTAGGGGTCGAAATTTGGGTAATGTAGTCACAAGAGGGAGTCCCGCCGCGGCTAAGAAGGCTTCACCGCGGCCAAATGAGAGATAGAACAGAAATGTGCCGCGGCATGACCAATCCCCCTATGGCGCAATGGGAGAAAATTGGCCCAGGGAGTGACAACGGCAAGGCGCGCCGCGGCCTGATAAATCTCGCCGCGGCGCAGAGCGAAAAAAATCGCCCAGGAGGGTAACAGAACCAAAACTCACCGCGGCTCAGTATGTCTTGCCGCGGCGCGAGTTGAGAAAATAAAATAAGGGTTGGACAGAAGCAAAACTCACCGCAGCGTGAATATATTGCGCCGAGGCAATAATCCTGGGAGTTGAGCAATAGTTACAGGAGGCATTTCCGCCGCGGCGCCACATAGGTTGGCCGCGGCGAAGGTCCAACTCGCCGCGGCGAGATTTGTGAAATAAAGAGACAATATAGGGATACTCGTGGAAGGTTATTGGGTATCGAAACTGATGAATGGTTGTATCATAAACCCTTTATGGTAGTAGTATTTCTTTTATGCAAATTTTGATTTATGTAGTGGTATGGTGATGACCCTAACATCAAGGTTTAAATTTTTCCCATATTTTCACAATGTGATAGATTGGAACCACTCAAACCTTGATAATTAATTATTAGTCATACATTTAACCATAATTACAGTGATTAGAAGGTAGGGTTGTCACAGAGAATGAGTTTCATGATGATTTGGATCATTTGGCATGCTTTTATATATTGTATTTATGCTTTTGGATGTGCCCAAGTGGCTATAGGATGAGAGGAAAGCATTTTGGTGCTTTGAGATACCCATTTGGACTTCAAATTTGACCATTTTGTGTACTGAACAAAAGTCTAACTAAATAAATGAGTTTTTTCATAAATTTTGGCTAGTAAGTAGGTCTCATCTAGAAATTTTCACAAAACTAAAGATCACTCAATTTGGAACTCTAGAGAATTTATTATGATTTTTCAAAGTTGACTAAATTATGTAGAAATGGTATGTGCACTGATCATTTAGTCAGTTTACATTTCTGTATCACACATGAGCCACATGAAGTCTAATACTTATGAAATTTTATAGGCATAAACTAGATATTATAAGCTTTCAATAGCTACTAAGATCACTTTATTTGGAGCTCTATAAAGGGAGAAATGAATTTTTAAACTTGCATGATAGTATTAGTAATGTAGCTCAACCTCTGGTACGATTCTATCAATTTCTATAGACTAAAAGCCACTACATTGGTCTAGAATTATTTTTAGTCATTATTTAACATCTAGAGCTTTCTAGAATGATATGGTTTGCTTGATTTCAATTTTTCTAAAATTAGTTATGAATTTTCAAAGTTTATATCAAAAATATGGCTTGCCAACTTGAGACCAAATTCTGGTTTTTGGAATGTATGGCTCCAAACCTGTGATGCATGAGTTAAATGATGATGTTGATGGCTTGAATGGATATGATATGGATAGAAAATGATATGGATGAGTTCACATAGTCCCTAAAGTCATGAATCATGAATATGGTTTTCCAATCATGCTACTTTCCATCTATGAAAACATTAGCTTCCTTGTAAATGTTGTCTAATATGCTATAGATAGATTGGGATAGACTATGAGACCTTTGTGTAAGGGCTAAAAGGTTAAGGTATTACACCTATTGTATGGTTTGGTAGTATATAGATTTGGAAACCTTATCAGATTGGGTTTGTGTAATGAGAATATTAGTTTTTATGTATTTGCCACATTGCATCATAATTGCCAAGTATAGGGACTAGTTATGTAACATAATTATTGTAGGATTAAACATTATGATTACAAATACTTGTTGAATGACTTGATATTTTGTAACAATTAAGCTTTAGCCCTATGTACATTGTAATTGAAACACTTTTGCTATCATGGGAAGGGAATTAATTGATACAAAATTAAGTTTTGATTAGTCTAATTTAATCCTTGATCTATAAATAATGAGGATTAGTGAATCATGATATTTGGGAGTTAGGAGATCTAGAAAACTATGTATGTTAGCCATTAAGATCTTAGAATTCATTTAGGATTGTAGGAATTGATTAGGGAGTAGGAAAATGAGAGTCTAGGTGTAGAATGGAGTTGAGCTACAGCTAAAACTCCCTAAGTTGTGGCCAAAGCTCTTCTAGAAGCTAGGAGCGTCATGGCGTGATATGCCTCACCATGGCGTAATACAAAAATTTCACTTAAAAGGGTAGTAGAAAGCAAACTTGCCTAGCGAGCGTTGGGAGGCAAGTTTGGAGAGTTCTAGGAGACTTTCTCATCGCGGCGCCACATAGGCTCACCGCAACACTAGTCTAAATAATAGGTTCCTAAGAGAACCTTTGCCATAGTGTGGAAGGCTTGAGTCATGACACAAAGTTCATATTTTTTATTTTGAGTTCTAGTAGTTACTTACGCCATGGTGCAGGCATATCATGTCATGGCGCAAGTTCCCAAACTTGATTTTTAAATTCTAGTAACCAACTTAGCTGCGGTAGAGTGAGTCCAATTTGCGACAAAGTTTCCTCAAACTTTTATTTTGACCTAGAAACCTTGATTTCATTATCTTAATGCTATGTAATGACTTGAGAACACTTGTAAGAGGTTTTTATGAGTTGAAATCAATAATAAAATGAATTGAAGGTCTTAATTGATAATTAGGTACACTTATGGACTCGATTAGTTGTGATGGTTTGGCTAATAACCTTAATAATATTAAGGTTCACATTTTTTCACATTTTTTCTATTTTAATTAATTGTAATGATTTTAGACCTATGCAATTAATCATAATCACAGTAATTAGGAATTAGGATTGTTATAGTTTACATATGATTTTACGTTTGTCCCCAAACTTCCACTTCTTTTTTATCCTTATATTTTTACTTTGTTTTTTTAATTTAGTTATTTAAAAGGCAAATTTATAATATAAAGATAAGGTTGGACTATGTGGTTTGTAACACCATATCTAACTAGCTTTTCTCATCTCATTTCAAGTTCATTTCTTGTGGCCAAGCAAAATCTCAAGAAAAATTCCATTAAAATAATGCATTATTTTATGTTGTGTAACAGATAAAAATTTCATTTCGTATCCCATGGACCATACACACTCATCCATCTCATTCTCCTATTTAAATACATAAATACAACTCAAAATCATCTTAAAATGTTGCCAAAAACTCGAGCTCATAGCATACATACACAAAATAACACAAGGCTACCTCGAGTTTTGTTGCTAAATTTCTGGTGCCAAATTTGAAAAATCATAACTAAATATAAAAAAATCAAAATCATACACACTATACCATTATGGAAAGCTATATATGTTAAATTTATAATAAAAATAAGTCTAGACCAAAACAAGGACATGTAACTACTAGAAATCGATGGAATGTTACCAAAGGTATTACTGCATTACTGGTACTAACTTTGAACTTCAAAAATTCATATCTCTCTAATCAGACATCTAATTAGGGTGATCTTAGTGGCCTTATCATGTCTAATTTATGTTTGTAAAATTTCATGAGTATTGAACACCATTTGTCCCTCGAATGACATAGGAGAAAAAACTAACCATATAGACAGTAACCATATTAGAATAGTAGAAATTTGGCAACTTTAAAAATTCATAATTAATTCCATAGAGCTCCAAATAATCTGGTATTTAGCTTCTCAAAAAGTTCTGGGTTAGATCTTGACAAAGGGTTGCAAAGTGGTCATTTTTATGCTTCTTAAGGGTCACTAAGGGTCCATTTTAGCTTCTAAGATTTCCAAGGCCATTTGAGCATGTGAGAAAGCATCAAAATAGCCTATTAAACATGTCTAAAAGGTCCACAAACCCATATCTCACAATTTCACTCTCCCACTTGATGATATACACAAAGCATACACAGAAAATTCTTGCCATTCATTGTCAAAAACTTGCTACATCATTCAAATGGTATCAATTCTCATATATACATCAAGTATCCATATAATTGCACATGTTCAAAAGGGGTTTACATCACATTCATCAGGTTACATCATATGCCATCAAAAAGCTTACAAGATAAATACATAACACATTGTCATGTCAATCCTCTTCCTTTAAACTTGGTAGCTTCCATTCCTTTGCTCACTTGAACCACCTAGACATGTTAGGTAATGGGGAGGAAAGAATGAGATTCTAGGCATCTCAATAACTCTTCTCTCTTTCAAGCATACATAATGGATGCAATTTCAAGTCTAAAAATGCATGCATGACTATCTTGAAATGCATAAATATATATGGAACATTTCTTACATTCAAGAAGTCACATATAATATACATAGGCTTGCCAAAATAATAGTTTAACCTCACCTATTCTCTTTGAGCTTTTGGACCTGCCTCACCCATTTTCTTAAGAGATTTTTGACTAAGCCTCACCACACTCTAGCTAAAGGACTTTTGGCTTCACCACATTCAAGTAAGCTATTCATGTTCATAGAAACATCATTCAAGTGTATAAACAAAGCATTATGGTACCATGGCATATAGATACATACTAGAAACATCTTTCATGGCTTAAACATACATACACACATTCAAAGACAAAAAAAACACCTAATCATACATGAGAGAAAGAAGAGAGAGTTACCTTGTATATAAGAACACACTTTAACTCTTGAAACTCTTTCCTCTCCCTTAGCCAAATACCTATAAGAAGGTGGAGCTTGATTTCTTTGGCCTACATACATTAAATGGAATCTAGTTATGCTCTTGGAACTAATTCTAATGTCACTCGTGTACTAGAAAAGTTAGATGGCTCATATGGTTCAATTATGGTTTCATAAGGCACCTAATGAAGCAACCTTAGGAAAACATAATGTTGGCTCCATTCTTTCCCTTAATTTATGACTCTTGACTTCATTTAAACTCCTTAGAGCCATCACACATTCATTTCAAAGAGCCTAGCTACATGTTGCTTCTTTAAGTCACAATATGAAACCTATACTTCCATCTCATTATCCATGACTTCTAGAATTTTTTCAAGGCTTCCTTTCATACTGTCTTATCATATATGATACAAAACCAAGTTTAGAAGAAATTAAAACACTTCCTAGGTGCATGAACCCTCCTTGTGTAACACCATAAATTCTAGCTCATTTCATGACGTTCATAAGCTTCACATCATCATTTCCATGAGAGCACATGAAAGAAGGGATGAAAATAATGAATTTATTTGTGTTGCATCATACTTAAAAATTTCATTCTATGTCACGTGGACCGCACGGGCTCATGCTATGCATCCTTATATTTAAATACATCATTACAACTCATTTGCATCACAAAATCCTGCCCATAACTCATGGAAACTGAAATGGAGCATGAAATGAGCTTATTTAATTTCGGCCAGATTTGCTCCATTTTCTGACCAAATATTGAAAAATCATAACTAAATCTAGAAAAATTGAAATCATGAAATCTTGGTCATTTTGGAAATCTTTGGATGTCTACTTAACACTAAAAATATTCCCAAATCATAACATTCATCACAGAGGGCATTTGACATCCAAATTTGTCCAAAGGTCCGACTGAATTCTGGAACTATCATAGAATTCTGCAGAAAACTTTGAAAATATTCAATCAATTCTAAAAAAATCCAATCCATGTAAATGATGCTAATCTAGAAAGATGTGGATGTTAACTAGAGAGAAAAAATATCTCTAGATCAGTCCATCAAGCCCAGACCCCAGAATTTAATGGAATAGTACTTCTGGTCAGGTAAAATTATTGATATTGGACAGAAACTTCAACAATTCATATTTCCCTTTCTAGACCTCTAAATGATGTGCTTCTAGTTGGCACGAGTCACTGTGATTGCTTAGTTTTTCTGTATAAAATTTTATGACAATTGGACATCATTTGAGTCTCATGTGATAGAAAACAATTTCGGACTAAATGAATAGTGTAGCAGACCAAAACCATAAATTTTGCCAACTTTGAAAAATCATCAAATATTCTATAGACCTCCAAAAAAGGAAGCTCTCAATGAGACCTAATTGCATGTCAAATCTCATATCAAGACTAGCTCATTTGGCCAAAAAGTGACATAGGGTTCTATTATGGTCAAATTTGGCTCCATATGAGGTACCAAAGTTGCCAAATGGATTTCTCTTGGCACCTTTTGGGCAAGTCCAAAAGTACATTTAAGACTTGTGTGAGCTGCCCAAATGGTCCCAAACCTCATGCATCTCATTTTGGGCTTTTCACTTACACTTATGCACATTTACATCAAACTTCCAAATTGCATAATTTGGCATTATATACTCAAATTGTATTCTAGAGCTCATACATCATATCCAAAGTTATAAACATCACATAATTGCATATTTATACATGTCTCAAGGTTCATAACACATTTACAACATTATATACATTATGAACTATCATTATGGTCTCAAAATGGACAAAACAAGGCATAAGCTTGTCAATCTCCCTTCTTCATTATTGTTGATTCCCATTGCCATAGCTACTTGGTCCACTTAGCATGTTAGATCATTGGAGAGGAGGGAGTGAGACTCAAATAATCCCAATAGCTCATCTCTCATTCGATCATACATAATATATGTAAAGCAAGCCTTAAAAATGCATGCATGGATATAATACAATTTATGAGCATTCAAGAAGCAAGCTTGGCATATGAACAAGTCATACAAGACATTCAAGAGCTCACCAAGTGTTTGGATTGGCTTCACACTTCTCCTCATGGATTTTGGACTTGCCTCACCCATTCTTTGAGCACTTTGGACTCAACTATATTCTTGGGAGCCCACTTTACTTTTGGGAGACTCTTTACTTTGTCTCAACCAAGCTCAAGGGTTTTTGGCTCATCCTCACTGTAGTGAAGAGTTCTTGGCCTCTCCACACTCAAGAAAACTCAAGAAACATCATACATTCACTTGAAAACATAATATGACATCATGAAATCATGGTAAACAAGATCATGCTAGCATACTTTTCATGGCTTGAAAATACACATACACACATTTTAAGACAAGCTAAACACACATCTATGCATGAGAGAAGGTGGAGAGAGCTACCTTGCTTGCATTCACACACTTTTCCTTAAGCCTTGACTCCTCTCCCTTGAACTCACAAGCCCAAGAAGGTGGAGACCATTTCTCTTGGCTTAGATACAATTTATGGGAGCCAATTAGGTTCATGAAACACATTCTAAGGCTATATAACTTGATGAGACACTAGATTGCTCTATAGGCTTCATTATGGTCCATATTGGCACCTAATGAAGCAACACCTCTCAAACAATTTCTAGGCTTCATTCTTTCCTCTCAAATATGATTCTTGACTCCTTTTGAGCCTCTTGGAGTCATCACATCATTAAAACAAAAGGCCTAGCACCATGTTGCTTCTTTAGGTTACAATATGGAACCTAAGACACCAAATCACTTTCTATGAGTTCTAAATTTTTTTAAGGCCTCCTTTCATTCTCATTCATCAAATATGACTCAAGAATGGCCTTAGAAAAATTTAAAACTCCCCCCACCTACAAAAACCTCTCTTGGCCGAGACATAGGCATCAATTGGGCCATATGGAGTTTTCTTTGTTTTCTTGAAGGAAGAAGCTTGTGTGGAGGATCTTAGGTGTCTCAAGAACTTATATAAACTCTTAATTAGACCTAGGAAGCATCACATAAATTCAGAATTTGAAAGGTGCACTAAAAACCCTAAATTTTGCATATTGAATCCTAATGCCTATTTTATTATTTTCTTTGCATATTCTTGTTCTTCTCCATCAAATACCTGAGATTCATGCTTGGTTGGGCTTGGAAATCAAATTCTCCTAGGGTTCTTAGTGTAGGTCAAAATGGAGAAGAAGTGTGATGAAATGTATCAACCATAGGATGCATTTTTACCTTGTTCCCTTACTTAGTTTAGCTTGAATCTTGATTTCTCCAAGCTCCTCTCTTCAAATCCAAACTTTC
The DNA here is from genome assembly GCA_026724425.1 of Erythrophleum ivorense. Taxonomy (NCBI): domain Eukaryota; kingdom Viridiplantae; phylum Streptophyta; class Magnoliopsida; order Fabales; family Fabaceae; genus Erythrophleum; species Erythrophleum ivorense. The sequence continues at coordinate 63,652 of JAIUCV010000899.1, forward strand.
CCTTGAATATCTCCCTTGAATCAGATTTATAAACCTCATTTTAATCCAAGGAAAGAAAGAAGAATGAAGGAGAGGTGGTGGAGATGGAGAAAAGCATGGAAAACAACCATAAAAACATACCTTAAGCTTAGAATTTCTTCTTCTTCTCCTTCTCTCTTGGTGCGCCCAAAACCCTAGCTCTCCCTTCTAAAATTATGCAAAATTTTCTGATTCCAAATGGGGAGGAAAGTGGGGTGCCACCTATATATAGGTAGGGAAAAGTGACTTTTTCAAAAATTCCAATTTTTCCCTTCATACTATACATTTTTGTTTCTCCTTCGTTTTAGCTCTTTTTTGAGAACCTTCTTCTCCATTATGAAATTTAGGTTTCTAATTAAGAAAAATACTTTTGGAATCACTCAAATCAGAGTTAAAACCTTTTCGAACGGATCCGTCAAAGTTCAAGCACACCGACGTTGTAAAACGTCTACTGGAGGGGATTTAATTGTCCCGGAGCTTTCCATGATTTTTAGGGCCTCTGAGAACCTCAGATAACTCAAAACTTTCATTTAAAAAGCCCTCCTGTGTAAATTCTAAAAATTGCCAAAATTACAAAAACACCATTACGTTTCATAGCCTTTTCGTAAGAAATTATTTTTTCATTTTAGCTCCATTTTTCTTTTCGTCTAAGCCTGGGATTCTCATATTTAGGTGTTTAGAATGCTTGCCAAATTTTTTTGGACCTTAACTATGTCATTTCAGGGGACTTCCTTTTGTATCTGGTAAGTTTCGTTCGTTAACGGAGAAACTGTACGTTATATTTCTCACGTTTTCTCTGGTTTTCAGAGAATTGGATATTACACCTTGGCCGAGGCTATGCTTCTATATGGCACCAATGGAGTTGTTTTGATTTCTTTGATGGGAGAAGCATGTGGGAGGCTTTCTTGATGTCTTAGGAACTTATATGAACTCTTAAATATCTTAATTTATGGCTAGGACTCATCTTACAAACCAAGGTGCAACTAAAACATTAGGTTATGCATCTTGGAAAATCATGGTTCTTTCTTTGTTTCCTTTGCATATCCTTATTCACCATACTCTAATTCATAATATTCATCCTTGGTTTAGTTCAAAATTCAATTCCTCTTGGCTGTCCATACACGGGGCGAAACACACAAGAAGAAGAACAAGGAAGAGCAAGCTTGAAAATAACCAAATTACCTTGATTTCCTAGCTTCCTTTGGATGCTTCTTCTTTTGCTTGGATTCTCCTCTCAAATTTGAAATTCTCCTTTCTAGTTTGACCTCAAAATAGCACCAAAAACTTTAACAAATCTATAGAAAGAAAGAGGAGAAGGAGGAGAGCAAGCTTACTAAAGAGAAGACTAGGAAATTCCATGAAAATCATACCTTTCTTCCCTTGTTTTCCCCCTTCCTCTTCCCTTCTCTTGTGCTCCTCTCTCTCTTAGTCTCACTTCTATTTTAGGGCAGAAAAAAGTCAGCCAAAGGAGGAGAAGAGTGGGGCGCATTATATATATAGGAAGGGTTTAAAATTGTTTCAAGAAAATTCCATTTACGTCCCGTCTTTTTGGCATTTTGTTTTAGGTCTATTTTAGCTCCTTTTTGAGAACCATATTTTTCATTATAAAATTTAGGTTCTCAATCTTATAAAATGCCTTTGGAATTACTCAATTTGAAGCTAAAATCTTCCCAAACGAAAGGGTCAAAGTTTAGATCTACCATCAATAGAAAACGTACACCAGAGGGGTTTTAACTATCCCGGGGCTTCCTATGGTTTTCAGGGCCTTTGAGAACCCCAAAGAGCTCAAAATTTCCATTTAAAAATCCCTCTTGTGAGTATTCTAAAAATTACCCAAAATTACGAAAATGCCATTACGTTACGTAGCTATTTCATTAAATTCTGTCCGGTTATTTTGGCTTATGTTTCAGCGTACCTTTGGCCTCCTATTTTCATTACTTAATGTCTAGATCAGTATTCTAGTTTTTCTTGACCATAACCAATTCATTTCAAAGGACTTACTTTTAAAATGTATTCGTTTCTGTCGTTTTTACAAAAATCAAACATTACATGGTTGGCTAGATGTGCAACATAAAAAATGAATGATGATGATTTGAGGGAAACTTGCAGGATATAGAATTATAGATAGGTTATTGCAAGGATGATTTGGGAGGTAGGCGTAGTTATGTACTTAGGAACTGGTAGCAAAGCACGCCTCCACTAAATAATGTTTAGTCAATTAAAGTGTGGATGAGTCACGCCGCCAAAACCTTTACGTTCAAATGGAAACAATTCTTTTTCTCCAAAATTGACTATTATACTTAACTAATGATCCTGAATATTGTTAGATGGTATAAAACTATGATAAAATTTTAGGTAGACTTACCAACTACTAATTGGTAAATTGTACTTCTATTATTAAATATGAATTTCATGTATATTATGTCTTTTTTTTCCTTTAAAATTGACACTTGAAAATTTTAGAGGATCCATATCCCCTGTTAAATTTTGTGTATGCACCAAGTTTACCTAAGAATACAGAATATAACTATATGTAATGCATTACTTACAAGCTCTATTCGTGTTGATAAATAGTGGTTGTATAGAAAATGATGATAGTGCACAACTTACAGATTAGTTATAAATGCATAATGCCTAAGCATAAAATTTATAAGATTTAAATAGAGGATGCTTCAGGCAGAAAAGAAGGAATGATTCTTATGTTTATTTTCTTTGTTCAAGTTATTTCTTTTTTCATAAATTGTAGATGTAATGATGAAATTCTGTATGAAAGATGCATACATAGACTTTGTGGTTGGTTTTCAATTTTTGAAATAGAAAAAGACTAGATGTAAAGTTGATGTTACTAGTATATTTTTTTAGACTATATTGTACAACTTTAATGTTATGGACTCTAGTCTTCAAGAATTGGACTTATTCAAATCTCTACTTTCTCCAAATGTTCTTATCCAATTACTTAACATTAACGATATTATTAAGAGTACCCAAGTAATATTAGGGGAAAAATAAACTAAGTAATCCATTTAATACTCCCTAGTAAACTTTTTTTATTATTTTCTTCAAAAAAATAGCCACAAACCATTATAGCTTTATAGATGAATCTTTGATGGTTATTGAGTGTTTGTTGGACTACTTTATGATTACCTGAAAATAGATTATTAGGAGATAAAATAGAGGTGCCAAAAAATCGAAGACGGACATATAATAGAGTAGATTTGAGTCATCAACATTTTACAATAGAGTTTGAGTAAGGCGTCGAGGAGTTTCTTCCCCATGCATGCCGATTGCTTTCTTTTTTACAATTGGAGAAGATTAGGTGTCTATGTGCCCAGTGCAAATGTCAGAACCATCTATGTCTTGATGAGGTGAAAGTGCACATTTATAGACATGGATTCAACTTGAACTACTATATATGGACTACTCATGGTGAAACATTGATTGACTATCATTCATCCATGTGTCCAATGCCAGGGGTCTAACATATCTCACAAGGGTTGCTTGGGAACCAGTTGACGCAATATGAGACCATGGTGATGGATGCAGCCAGGCCAAGTTTTAGGGATAACTATAATGCAAGTGTTGAAGAGATGCCAAATCTATATGCAAGGGTATTCTATAGCATGCTTCATGCTGCACAACAACCCTTATGGGAAGGTTGTGAAAACAAATCTAAACTTTCAGCAGCTGTGCAGTTACTAAGCATTAAGGCAGAGACCAACATGTCACAACAAGGCTACAATTTAGTATCATGGCTTATGCAGAGGACATAACCTAAAGACACTCGTATGCCTATAGACTTGTATCAAACAAAGAAGTTAGTATCAAAATTAGGGCTTGGTTATATGAAAAGTAATTGTTGTGTGACTGAATATATGTTATATTATAAAGATGATGCGAATGTAACCCATTATAAGTTTTGTAGTAAAGTATGGTATGCTACAAAAAAGTGTCATGGAAGAAAAAAGAAAATTGTAACTAAGCAATCATGGTACCTGCCACTAATTCCTAGACTTAAGAGATTATTTACTTCTAGAAAAACAGTATAGGAAATGAGATGACATTATAAGCACTGTTGAGATTTTGGCATCCTTACTCACCCATCCAATGGAGAAGCATGGAAAGTGTTTGATAGCACATACCCTAACTTTGCGTATGATCTATGAAATATTTAGCTTAGGTTGTGTGCTAATGGCCTTACACCATTTGGCTAATATGAGAGAAAGTATTCTTGTTAGCCAGTTATCGTCACTTTGTACAATCTACCACCAGCAATGTGCATGAGACAAGAGTACATGTTCTTGATATTAGTTATCCCTGGTTCTAACAATCTTAAAGGGAAAATAAATGTTTATCTACAACCATTGATAGATGAATTAAAATTATTATGGATTGAGGGTGTGCTAACATATGATGCCTCGTTGAGATAGAACTTTCAAATGTATGTAGCACTATTATGGACAATTAATGACTTCTCAGCGTATGACATGTTGTCTGGTTGGATAACAGTAGGAAGATTAACGTGCCCTATATGTATGGAGAACTCAAAGTCATTTCAATTGAAACATGGGAAGAAAACATCTTTCTTTGATTTTCATCGATAATTTCTTCCACTAGATCACACATACAAGAGAAATAAAAGCTCTTTTTATAATAACAAAGTTAGGAAATCAATGCCTCCACCACTGTTAGATGGAGAGGAAGTTTGGAAAAGAGTGTACAATCTGCCAAAAGTAATTAAGTGAGGAGAACTTGTACTAATCGAAGGGTATAAGGACATTCACCATTGGACAAAATAGAGCATATTTTGGGAATTGCCATATTAGAAAACTAATCTCATTCGACATAATCTTGATGTTATGCACATTGAGAAAAATATATTTGACAATGTATTTTACATCATCATGGACACAAAAGAGAAGACTAAAGATAACACACAAGCTTGGTTGGACATAGAAGAATATTGTCAATGAAAAGAATTAGAACTTGTTAATAGTTGAGGGAAAGTTTTAAAGCCAAAGGCACGATATGCTTTGAATATAGAACAAAAATGAGCAATTTGTCAATGGGTAAAAAACTTGAGACTCTCTTATGGGTATGCATCTAATTTGGCCTGATGTGTTAACAAGAAGGAAGCAAAGCTATATAGAATGAAGAGTCATGATTTTCATGTGTTTATACAACACTTGCTTCCTATTGCCTTTGGTACTTTGCTTAAAGATGTATGGAATCTTATAACTAAGCTTAGTTCTTTAGAGAACTTTGTTCCATTACGTTGACGATGGCTCAACTAGAGTTATTAGAGTAGAACATTGTTGTGACATTGTGCAAGTTGGAGAAGTGTTTCCCCATGGGTTCTTTGACTCAATGGAGCATCTACCCATCTACCTTCCTTATGAATCGAAGGTTAGGGGACCCGTTCAATATCAATGGATGTATCCATTTAAAAGGTAATTAAGCTATTACTAAATGCTTAGAACAAATATATGCTTGAAAGGTAATAAAACTTTTCCAACTACTCTTTATGTCGATTCCTCTATATGTTAAAAGCAAAAAGTTAAAAACAAAGCTCAGGTGGAAGGATCTATATGTAAAGCTTATACAATTAAGGAGATCGTAACATTTTTCTCGCTTTACTTTAAGTATGATATGCTATCAAGAATTATGAGACCTCCAAGAAATGATAATGGTAGAGAATTAAGCCTACCTACAATTTTTATTTTTAACTATCCTAAAAGGCTTGTTAGAGAATGTAAGTCTCATTTCTTGAATGATCAAGAAGTGAAAGCTGCCACAAAATATGTTCAAATAAATTGTGATGAAATGCAAACTTATATCAAGTAAGTGATATTGCTTACACATCACTTATTTGTATATGTTTAACACATTTATTTGTTATGTAGTTTATTTTTTAAATGAGTTAACTTTGTCCAATCCTCAAATTACGGATGCTGAGATAGAAGATTGGATAGAAGTAAATTTTTCCTCATGTTTTTGAGAACATGTAAAGAGTGATAAACTGAGATTAAGTATGTCTTAAAACTAACTTCAACTTACATAAAATATTAAAAAATGTCACATAGGTTCAAAACCTAGCCAACAATATTTTAGATTCATTTTTACATGATATTGCTCGAGTACCAAAGAGAAACATTAGAACTTGGCCTATTTACTTTGTTAATGGTTATAAATTTCACATATATTCATTGAGCCATCGAGAATCAACTATAAATAGTGGTGTGTGCATTAAGGGGACTAACTTTGCACAATCAAAATATGACTTTTATGGCATTCTAGAAGAGATTATGGAGATTGAATACACCTAATTGTGGCATGAGGGTTTACAAATAATATAAGATTGTTGAAGTTCACGAATTAAGGAGGTATAACAAGTTTAATCCATTCATATTTGCATAACAAGCGATGCAGGTGTACTATGCGTATCATCTTAGTTACCATTAGAAGGCTAATTGGTTAGCCGTAATCAAGGTTAAGGCTTGTAGCATAATATCTCTGAAACAAACATTAGGGCATTTCAAGTGGATAGATTAGAAGTTATCCTACCTACAATTGTCTCGAATGAAAAATTCCATAACCTAAGAGACATTAAAGGTTCCTATGAATGCCATTATAACATTTTCAATCATTGATGTTAAATGATTAGATTTAACCCTATTGTCACTGTTGTTCATGATATTCTCCCTGTAATTCAAGTAAATTTTGAACATCCATGTTACAATTGGAAAGTAACACCTTTTGAGGTCAGGCAACTATAGTTTAATGAATAAGCAGTATATGTCTTATCCCCTCATTATATATGTATCATGTGTTGATATTTTTTTTTCCTCATTTTGTCTCAGTTTTGATTTTTATGTTGTTTATGTAGAAAAAGTATAAATGGTTGTGATAATATGACAAGTTATTAGATGCAATTGGAACAAAAAATGTGGAGACATCTTGTGAAATGCAATGTACAAAGTCTGACTAGACTTGGAAAAGGAGATCACGCCTAATTGGATCCCAAACAATGTAATGGTCCAATTAAAGCGTTATTGGGATTTAGATGAACACAAGGCCATGTGTCAGACAGTTAAAAACAACTAGGCATCTACCACAGGAGGCATGCAACAAAAATAGGGCAGCATTCCTTTAACTGAGTATAAAAGGAGGCTTATAAGCAATTAAATTCAAATGTAATCATCATTTATTTAATGTAAGAAATAACTAATATCAATAAATAACTATAGATTTCAAAGCTTGGAAGGCCACCTACAATATTTGAATTGTTCAACAACACGCATTATGGCAAGGCAACTTGTCAATTTGTGGACTATAGCATAGCTGAAGTTTATGTATATATATGTTTATCTTTTCCTTTCTCATTGTGATTGTGCTGACAACTAGAGGCCTGACTAGTTATAGTGTGAGTCTTGATTTTTTGTTTTGATTGCTATTGGACTTGTGTTGACGGTTGAAGGCCTAACTAGCTGTAATGTGAATCTTGATTTTCTATTTTGATTATCACTGGACTTGTTCTGACGGGCAAAGACTTGACTAGTTATAGTGTGAGTCTTGATTTTTTGTTTTGATTGTCACTGGATTTGTGCTGATAGCCAGAGGCTTAACTAGCTGTAGTGTGAGTCTTTATATTTTGTCTTGATTTTCACTGGACTTGTGCTGACAGCCGAAGGCCTAACTAATTGTAGTGTGAGATTTCATTTTTTGTCTTGTCATTAGAATTGTGTGATCTTTTATTTAATGTTTTTTACTTATTTAATTGCTTTGTGGCTATCAACCTCATTGCATATTCTTTCTATACACCTAATTGTGTAATTTCAATATTTGATAACTTTGTTTGTGATGGCTAAATATTTTGTAGTTTCAAGACACTTATTCTTTATTATATGATCACATTTAATGTTGATACTATATGACAGAAAAGATATTTAAATATGTGTATACTTTTTGGTTTTGGATGTATTGTCATTGTTTTCGTTATTGTCCAATTGTCTTTCTTTGCTTCCTTTAACTGGCTAATTATTTAAGGCTTAAGAATGCCAAAACTTCTACTCAAAGCTCAATAGGCATAACATCAAATGATGTAAAAGATGATGATGAAGTCACCTTATGGTTAAAGGCTGTGGATAGTAAGAATAAAAAAGGTTGCATCTTTGAGGTAGGATCTGGGGCTCATGATATTAATGCTATTTATTCTCATGGGACCTCTTCTTCCATTCAAAACTCAAGACTCCATTTAGATTTTGAAGAGGAATTACGCAAGAGGATTGCTACAGAGACAACACCTTTAAGACTGGAGAATCAATAGCTTAGAGAGTAGAATCAACATATAACAGAGCAGCATCAACAAATCTTATCTTTATTAGAACAGCATCAGCAAACACTTAATAAGTTGTAAGAACTTGAATTGCTGTTATCTCATGCCCCATAAGATCTTATACTGGTAGATTCAGCAGCTGAGAAGATAAGCCCCAATGATTATCCTCCTCTATAAATATGATTTTATTTCTCTTCCCTTATTTCATGTGTTTTTAGTTGAGTGTTATGGCTTGTTTTAGAATTGTTATTATTTAACTCAGTGTTTTTGAATTGTTTTAGAAGTGTTATGATTTATTGAATGTTGCAATATTATTATATTTTACTAGATAGGGAGAAATATTTAGACTCTAATTTTATTATTTAATAATGGTATTATTTTCAATTGGCATTTTTTAATTGTACTTTTATTATATTTTATTGGATAAGTAGCAAAGTAATATTAAGGTTAAATTAAAAAAAACATTATATAATAAAAAGAAAATTACATTAGTGACTGATTTCTTGAGGCAAAATTAAAAAAAACATTATATAAAAAAAATTTACATCAGTAACGAAAACTTCCATGGCTTCTTTGTTTTTGATTAGCGATGGAATCTTCCGTTAGTAATTTGTCACTAATTAACAACAGAATATTTCATTACTAATCTGTCACTGATTAGTGACGAAATATTCTATTGTTGATCCATCATTGGTTAGTGATAAAATTTTCATCGCTAATCTGTCATAAATTTGAAATAGGCTATCCTCACAATTAGTGATGGTGTTCTTTTCAGCAATGTAATATTTCGTTGTTAATTAGTGACAAAATTTAAATTTCTGTCACTAATCTATCGCTAATTTTATTATCATTAATTCATTTGGGATGAAATTATCCACATTCAGCGACAAAAAATTCTATCATTAATTTTAGTTTTTTCGTGTAGTGTATGTCCACACACTTGGATTTTAGAGATCATAAAATCGTGAAATTATTGTGATTGGCCAACCTTGATTAGCCTAAGAGATATATAAGGTTAGGTTTAAAAGTCTTCTAAAAATAAACTGCGATGCCAATTTATTAGACAACTTGGCTTTAAAGGACCCAAGCCTAGCTTTAAGGTTTTAACCTTAAGATTTAACTCTTTAACTACTTGAAAGCTAAATTTAGATTATGTATAGTAGGGTGAAATGATACGTATATTAAGAAAAAGGAAATATAAAATAAAAAAGAATGAAATGTAAGTATTTTTATTTAAAAAATAATAAAAGAGATAAATATTATAAAATTATAATTAACATTACATCACATTCCTATAACCAAACTTTAGAATTTTATTTGTTGAATATAATAATACAGTATATTTTGGTATGTGTCTATACATAGAAAGATACATTGTGATTTATTATGAGTGGAGAAAGGAGTTAATAACCTATATACTAAGTTCTTTATAATAAACATTTTATTTATTTTTTATTTTTTTAATTCCAACAAAATTATAACATTTCGCCCAAAAAAAACAACTAATTGGGTCTAGCTTTGAGGGAAAAAAAGAGAGACAAACGTGAAATCTAACAATGTACACATCGGCTTATTCTCATTGTTATCAGCCTATACATATGGCCACATGTCTGTGCGCTAGAAGATGTCCCTATTATCCAATGCTGACAAGCAAAAATCATGAGGTATAGCTAGGTCACCGAAATGAACTACAAGTACACAAGAACAGTGAACTTATTTCACCTCTCGCAAAGACACCCAAATATCCGAAAGAAGCCAACCATACCAAAACCTAGATGGTAGCATCCCAAGACACAGAAATCCAATTAAAACATCAATTTGCATATTGACGTGAGTACGTTTTTGTTGAATACGTACTCAACGGAAGATAGATATATATCTTAAATGGACACACACACACCACAGCCCTTTTAGTATTTGTTGGAGAATGGAAGTTGATCGAAACCAACAAGAAAAATAATATTGCTAATCCAACCACTTCATTTACTTAATTCAACTGACGAACAAACCCCACCGAAGGGATGGGCCTTCACAAAAAAAGTCAACGAGGTGTATTTACAATATATTCACAGTGACATTTCTTATTCTTCATCAACTGGTCCTTCTTTTCAAGCGTTAAATTTTGCGTAAAGTGTCTCGCCCTTCTGATTGCATTCCCATTGTGATGAAGATTATAATGGCAGAGTTAATCATGGGCTTGTCTTCAACTGAAATTTCCATCACTTTGTGTGGCATTGAAGCATGCATTTTACCTACCGACTAGGGATAGCCGGTGAACAATCATAGCAGTTTTTTTTTTTCCAATAATGATAGCATATATAATGTTTCAAACTAAACATATTAATTAGTAGTCCCCTAACAAAAATCAAAATTATAAAAAATAATGAATAAATTCTACAACAATATTTTTGTACTGTTTGCAATAGTTTTTTGATAACTTTTTAAAAATTGTTGCTTAAAATTAAAATGTGCAATACTTTATAAAATTTTGCTTATAATAATATATTAAGCTACAAAATTTATATAATATTGTACAACAATTTACAAAGCATTGCTTGTAGTAGCAGTTTATGCAACAAAATTTAGAAAAAAAAACTCAAGAAATTGTAGCATGCAACGATGTATAAAACCATTGCTTATGCCAATAGTTTAAGAAATGAACTTTAGATAGCACTTTAAAACCGTTGCATAATTTCTAAATACGCAATGATGTATTCAACTATTGCTTGCACTAGTAGTTTAGGAAATAAAATTTAGACAACACTTTTGTAATCATTACATAAAATCAAAATATGTAGCCCAAAAACGTTGCTCTTTGAAGTAATTTAAGCAGCATAATTCAAACAACAACTTAAAATTTTTTTACAAAATATAAAAGGAAAATGCGTTTTAATTATCACGGTAATATATCATAGGAATAAAAAAATATTTTAATTTTTTAATTCTCATGGAAAATATTGTGAGAATTAAAAAAATTAGAAATTTTTTTATTCTCACATGAAATATTTGTGGAAATGGTGAAAAAATAAAAAAAATTGAAAAGTGAAATGTTAAATGTTAAATGAATTTTTTTTTTGTTTTTGTGAAAATTACCATGAGAATTTGAAATTTTTTTACAAAATTTAAGAGAAGAAAATGTGTTTAATTCTCACAATTTTTTTTTTAAAATTAAAAAAATTAAAAAATTTCTTAATTCTTATAAAAATTTTATGAGAATTAAACAATTAAAGAAAAAATGTGTTTTAATTCTCACAAAATGTTCTTGTGAGAATAAAAAATTTTAAAAATTTTTAATCCTCATAGAAAAATTTTATGATAATTAAAAAATATAAAAAGAGAAATGTATTTTAATTTTCATTGAATGCTTTTGTGAGAATAACGGAAAAGTTAGAAAATGAAGAATGAAGAAAAAATAATGTAAAAATTAGAAAGCATCCTTTTTTTTTTCCTATTTCCATTTTGCAAGTCCCAAGCTTCATCTTCCTTCGTTTGAATTTTTCCGCCATTTTCACCGATATTTCCCGATTTGAATATTTCGCAAGTCCAGTGTTCATTTCGACCCCCCTAAAATTTTCGTCGTTTCAGTCCGTGAAGAAGGAATCCCCAATACTTCACCCTAATCTCCTCTGCTTCAATCCATTTTTACATGCTTTTCTTCCAAATTTCTCTTCCATTTCAGTTCGTCAACAACTAATCCATTACTGACGTTTCAGATTTCAGTCTGCGCTTTCAATCAAAACCTTGCTCTTTTTCACTTCCATCCAGTCAATTCCTCAACTGAAAAGAGCGACTGAGAGGAGAAGAAACGGACAAGTAATCGAGAAAGAGGAGGTGCAAGCGATTGAAGCCTACACAGCGTTCATATAGGTAATTTCCCCCACTCGAATCTCAATCCAGCGTTTTTAAAGATTTTGGCTTTGGGTAGGTTCTGAGTTTAGTACATTTGCTACCAAGTAAAATTTTTTGGAAATGAATTTGCTCATGTTATAAATGGTCATGTTTGCTCAGGTTCCTATAATAGAAGAAGTTATTCTCTCTCTAAAATTAAAAAAAAAATCATAAAAAAAAAGAAAAGAAATAAAGCTTGTGAGGAACATGAGGGAAAATGAAGGGAAGCAACATGAGGGGATCCAAAGTCCAAATTTTTTAGTTAATCCTTTCTTTTTCCTGCGTGTGTTGGTGCTAAGCGAAACCTTTGTCAATGCAAATTTTGGTATTATATTTTGGTCACATTCCAGTAGTGTTGGGTTCTATTTAAGGTCGAGTCTCAGTCTCAGTGAATTGGGAATATAGTTCTCTGATTGGGTGTGGATTCACGTTAGAATTCAGCTGTTGGGTTCCCCTGATTCCATTATCTTTTGGGTTAGCACGTTGCAAAGCTTTCGAGAAGTTGAAGGACGTTGTGGGTTCTAGCCAAGTGCCTATTTTAATAGCCATTAAGATTAATGGTCTCACGTTTTGCTATATGCTGAATTCATAGCCTCGAAGTGATAATATGCCATATTTAAAAACTAATCATTGCCCTTACACACACACACACACACACACACACACACATAGCCTTCACATCTTCAAGTTCGATTTTCATATAGCCTTAATATATCACTTTATATTAAACTTCTTACAATATTAAAACTAATCATTGCTATATGCTTACACCTGACAAGCAGCATTCATAGCTTTAAAGTCTAAACCAAGCTTTCATTTTCAAACTTTTTTTTACATTCAGCATTCGGCATATACTTTTCTGCTTCCAAGTCTGTTTTCTTTATTAACAGTGACTTAACAAATAAAAGCTGCAATGCTGGATTACAAGTGTTGATCTGTAATGCTTAAAGAGGTCCAAGTAAATCTCAAAGTTAATATGTATGCTTCTGTGAATTCCAAGTTTTTAGCCATTTTTTAGTAAGAAAATAAAGTGTATGGGGGTTAGTTTTGGTGATGATATTTTAAACAAATTAATCTAAATATTTATTGTTTTTATCAACTTATACTTTAATTCCAATTCTGCGGGTGTTGAAGGATGTTGTTGGTTCCGCCCAAGTGCCTGTTTTGGTAGCCCTTAAGATTAATGGCTTCATGTTTGCTTAGTATGGGAATTTAACTAACCATGTTTCGCAGGCTTTTTCCCTCTTTTTTGTTGTATTATAACAATTGCTATATGCTGGATTCATAATTGGTTAGTTGTGATATCACAAAGTAATCTTTGATATCTGAATAAATGGCTACGACTTTCTCACATGATATCTGAACAAAGGTTGACCAAAGTGCTTATGCTCTGCATGATTGATTCTTGAAAGTTACGCAGAAAAAGATATAGAAAAAACATGTTTTTTTCTTTTTAAGGATTTACTTCTCTTCCTATGGCTACCTCATCTTTCTATCAACTTCAAATGAAAAGAAAATTTCTACTTGGAAGTTTATCTAACTATTTACTTGAATAAATATGTCGCAATCAACTTTGGAATTTTACACCATATGGTATGCATTTTAAATATTATCCAACAAGCTAGGTTATTTTGTAGCATATGTTCTGCAATTTGATGATAGTGAGAAGTAGAATGGGTAAGAGGATTGCAATCTATTTTTTAGCCTATTTACTCTTAGTTCAGCATGTTGAAACTTTGCAGGACAATCAATTACAGTCAAATCATGATGGTCAACTTTCAGAAACCCAACCTCAGATTAGTAAATTGAAGGACAAAATAGCGAACAGATATCATTGTAATATAGTCATATATGTGCTAATCATATCTTCAGGAAATTAATTGAGAAACCTCAGTCAACATTCTAAGGTCCGAAGTTTATTGTTCACTTTTATTCTTATTTTGATAATGCTCTCTTTAATTAAAGGTGTTTTCCTCAACAATTTCATTTTCCTATTTTCCCTTCAACGAACAAAAACTAGGTGCTTTTCTTATTTTCCCTTCAATGAACTGAGAAGAAAGCACAAAAGAAGAAGAGTAAGATAACACCCCCCCCCCCCCCTAAAAAAAAAGACACCTTACCATATCTTTTCTGCTCCCCTTCTGATTTTACATTGATTTTTCTTATTCGATTAAAGAAGGCATTTCACTACCATTGCTATTATGACATAGCTCTTTGAAAATTTTGGTAAATTCTAGCTTTGCCTCTCGTTGTCCTTTACTCCTTTCCAATTCTGTATAAAAGTTGTTGAGAAATTGTGCTTATGTTTGGTCTGGTGTGTGTGAAATTTAAGATAAGATGCTATGTGTGCTTTTCTAAGAATATGAAAACTTTGTAAAATGATGGTGATGTTTCCAAATGAAGTTCTTTTTTTTTTTAAAGTTAAACTTGAATATGTGCTCTATATAAAGTTGTGATCATGTCATAATGGGTTTTGGTTTTGCTTGAGAATTTTGAAGTTCTGAGCATGTAACTTTGTAGATTTGAACAACATTTAAGCAAAGAGTGTACAACTATGATTTATTTCTTATGGAGGTGTTTGGTTGATCTTATATCTTTAAACAAATTTAGGAATTTTCTTTTGATTTTTTCTACCAATCAAGTTGTAATACCTTAACTATTTAGCTCTTCTTTTAGCTATTATGGTTCATCTACGAATTCATTTACTCATGCCGGTGGATAATAAATTCAAAATTTTGAAATACATTCATTTGCCTTTTCATAGTTCCATATCTTTTCAATTTTAGTGGATAATGTGTTTGTAGTCTTTTATTACCAAGTTACCTTATCAATTAAAAGGTGAAAACTTACATTACATTTTGAGAAAGAATCTGATAGAGTTTCTTTTTGTAAAATCAGCCATTCAGACCATTAAATGATCACATTTCAGCCTAAAACTCAATGACATAGAAAATACAGGTAATAATATTATCAAATGAAACTACTTGGATATACATTTTCATCTTCATCCGATATTAAATGAATATAAATTGAAGTTACATCACTGTTTAACAACATACTAGTTAACATTTTATATCACTAAGGAGTCATGCTCACATATAAATTTATTATAATATTACAACAAAATCAAATACATATATGCTCTATAATGTTTCTATTTTAGATATAATTTTGTTTCTTTTCCTTTGCAAGTACTAGTACTTCCACTTGGCATTTGGTTAGTGTGAAAAATAGAAATAAGGGTAAGATTCATGAGAAGCTATACTCAAATCACCAAAATATGCATGAGACAATTAAGCAAAAATAATGCAAATATGCATAATCATACAATCATGTCATAAGAACTAATATAAATGTTGCACATGCTGTCAACTTGTTTTGTCATGGCAATGAAATTTATCTTAGCTTAGGCTCTGTTTCTTGGATTTAGGAGAGCTATTGCATTCGTTCCAATTGTTCGTCTTTGTTTTAAAGTCTCAGCTCATTAAACATAACATGCAAAATATGAAATATAACTTATATAAGACATTATAATATATACTCTGAGAATAACCAATACAATACAATGCACATCAAGCTCAAACAAAGCTACATGCACCAAGTAGGAAAGAGCAAGTTACCTTGTATAGGTGAAATGAAACCAATAAAATTTCTAACCTTCTCATTTTTTGTATTGCCCATTTTCATTTTCTTTTTTGACTCTATACTTTGAATGGCATGGAGTCTCATTAGTTTGTCTTAAAAATATAATGTGAGCATAACATCGTTATCTTTTACTCATAATAACTTCTCTTAAACTTCCTTGACTTTTAATTATGTATTAGACCATTTAAAGTGCACTTAAAACCCTCTTTTACTTTTAATATAAATGCCTACTAAGTGGTAATTATATCATCTAAAATACTCAATTTTTATCGTATTTAAGGGTTTAAACTTGTGAAATCTTCTTTGGCTTATAACTCCCCATAAATTGTCTTTCACTTAGACTTTAAGTTAGGGATTTCACTAAACATGAATCCTTGGCAAACTTATGCTTTTAGAATTTATAATTTAACATACAAATTTCATATTTACTATTTATATGATCATTAGTACTATTCATTTGATATTTTCATTCTTTGACATATTAGAACTTATCATGTAACTTTAATTCTCAAAAGGTAACTTTTAAAACTCAACTTTTAAACTTTAAAATCTCATCATATATAATTTATATAACCTCATTAGAATTTATTAGATGCATTACAAATTTGTTCAAACAAGCCTAACATTTCTTGGTTTCAAAATAACATTTTTTGAATCTTAAAAATTCATCTTTCAAAATATATCTTCTAAATTCAATTCAATACTTCCCTTAATGTTCTTATATCATTTTAAGACTATCTATATCCTTAGAATCACTTGAACAATTCCTAGGCCCTTTAATTTCCCTATGGCTGAATATGAACACTAAAAACCTTAACATGGAAATTTCATGGATTTATTCAATTCTAGGCTTAGATTCTTATTTTTTGTATCATAAAACATCTAAATACACTAATTAGGAGTTGAAAACATGGTTTCTCCCTTCTTCAAGCCTTGGCTAAAATTATACATAACATAGTCTAACTTGTTATTTTCAAAGATTCAATAGAAACAAATGTTAGATATAAAATCCTTGAATTTATCAAGAACACATGAAGAAAAACTTTCTTCCTCACTTTTTCTCTCATGGCCAAACCATTAAGGGCTAAGAAACACAATTTTTCAAGTATTTTAACTAAAAATTTACCTTAATATGGAGTACTCTTTGTGTAAATTGATTTCCACCAAGTAATTTCTTGAAAAGAGTTTCTTTTTGTATTGGATTAGATCTAAACTTTAACTTTTCATAAAAAAAAAAAATTGTTAGAAAGCCCTCAAAGAGGAGATTAATCTTTCTAATTAGTGTGAGGTAAAATGAGGCCATTTATTTACCTAAAATGAGGTTTGAAATCTCTCTCCCTTCCCTTATTTGTGATGCCATTTAATGGTTTTAAAATCTAAAAATGTAAGTATGGAGAAGATGAGGCATGGCTTACATAAGAAGTTTTATTTTATAATTTTTCAAAATAATCATTTTGCCTCTCGTTGCATATTTACTTTATTTTGACTCATTTTTTAGCCTTTTCGGGGTCTAACTACTTCTTACACAATTTCAGGTGTTTTTTTTTACATAAAAACATTATTTTTGGGGTTTAAATGGCTTAATAGTGAAAAATAGTTCTGCTTATAGTTACAGTATTATTTGTCTCATTTTATGTACCATAAAGGTTTTAACTGATTCTACTATCCCAATTATTTTCAAAACTTTTGAAAACCCTAATGAGTTTAATTTTGGTATTTAAAACTATTTTTCTTGAGTTTCTATAATTTTACTCAAAATTATGATTTTGCCACTGATGTACCTTTTTACTATGCTTAGTTAATTTGGCTCCGGTTTCTTTTTGTAATTGTAATGTTCAATTTTTGTTAAACGACGAAAACGGGCGCATTTTCAAAGCAACTCTCCTAAAATGAATTAGTTAAGATCCTAAAAAATTTGAGTAACATTCTAGCTTCCTGAAAATGAGAATTGTGGCCTTAGACGGAAAGAAAAATAGAGGTAGAATAAAGAAACAAATTTTGACGAAAATCCTACGAAACGTAATGGCATTTTTGTAATTTCGGGTAATTTTTAGAATTCACATATGAGGGTTTTTTAAACCAAAGTTTGGAGTTCTCTGGGGTTTTCAGAGGCCTTGAAAACCATGGGAAGTCCCATAATAGTTAAATCCCCTTTGGTGGACGTTTTCTAACGTCGGTGTGTCTGAATTTTGACAGATTCATTCGGAAAGGTTTTAACTTTGATTTGAGTGATTCCAAAGGCATTTTTTTTAATTGAAAATCTAAATTTTATAATGAAAAAGATGGTTCTAAAAAAGGAGTTAAAACGAAGGAGAAACGAAAATACAAAGTATGAAGGGCAAAATTAAAATTTTTGAAAAGGTTACTTTGCCTTAGCTAAATATAGGTGGCGCCTCACATTCTCCCTCATTTCACTTTAGATTTTCCAGCCCCAAATCAGAAGCAAAGCCCTTGGAGAGTGGCGCACAAATAGAAGGGAAGAAGGAGGAAAAATTCAAGTCTTTAAGTATGAAATTTTGCTTATTTTTCATGCTTTCTCTCCACCAATCTCTTCTCCTCTTTTTCCTTCTTCTTCTCTATGATTTTTTTGAAGTTTTGAGGGCTATTTTGAAGGGAGAACAGAGGGAAAATTTTGAAATTCAAGTAAGGAGGCCAAGGAAAGCAAGAACAAGTAAGGAAAATAAAGTATTTTGTAATTCTTCCACTTGGTCTTCCTCCTCCCTTCCTTCAAGAATATTTCCACCTAGATATAGACAGGCCTAGGGAGTTAGATTTTCAACCAAACCAAGGGTGATTCTTAGGTATTTGATGGAGAGGAATAAGAATATGCAAAGAAAACCATGAAATAGGCATTAGGATTTAAGATGCAAAACTTAGGGTTTCTAGTGTACCTTTCAAATTCTGAATTTATGTGATGCTTCCTAGGTTTAATTTAGAGTATAAATGAGTTTTTGAGGCACCTAAGATGCTCCCCATAAGCTTCTTCTTTCAAGAAAATCAAGAGAATTCCAAGAAGGCCAATTGATGGCATAGTCTCGGCCTAGGCTAGTTTGTGTTGGTGGGGGGAGTTTTAAATTTTTCTAAGGTCATTCTTGAGTCATATTTGGTAAATGAAAATGAAGGGAGACCTTGAAAAAAATTTAGAACTCATAGAAATTGATTTGGTGTCTTAGGTTCTATAATATGACCCAAAGAAGCAACATAGTGCTAAGCCTTTTGTCTTGATGATGTGATGACTCCAAGAGGTTTAAAAGGAGTTAAGAATCATATTTGAAAAGAAAGAATAAGGCCTAGAAGTCATTTGAGGGGTGTTGCTTCATTAGGTGTAATTATGGACTATAATGAAGTCTGTAGAGTAATCTAGCAGTTTATCAAGTTATGTAGCCTTAGAATGTGTTTCATGAATCTAATTGGCTCCCATAAATTGTATCTAGGCCAAGAGGAACCTTTCCCACAAGAGAGGAGCTTAAATTCAAATGGAAAAGTGTGTGAAATTGTGCAAGGTAGCTCTCTCCACCTTCTCTCATGCATGGATGTGTGTTTAGCTTATTTTAGAATGTGTATGTGTATTTTCAAGCTATGAAAAGTATGCTAGTATGCCTTTATATGCCATGATCCTTGATGCCATATTATATTTTCTAATGATTGCATGATGTTTGTATGAGTTTACTTGAGTGTGGAGATGCCAAGAACTCTTCCCTTTGATGAGGATGAGCTAAGAACCTTTGAGTTTGGTTGAGACAAAGCAAAGAGTCTTCTAAAAGCAAAGTGGGTTCCCAAGAGTATTGTTGAGTCCAATGTACTTAAGAAATGGGTGAGGCAAGTCCAAAATCTATGAGGAGAAGTGTGAGGCCAATCCAAATACTTGGTGAGCTCTTGAATGATTTGTATGAGTTGTTAACATGCCAAGTTTACTTTTAAAATGTCCATGGCTTTTATTTTCTCCATGCATGCAATTGAAAAGCTTGCTTTGCACATATTATGTATAATTGAATGGGAGATGAGCTATTGGGATTCTTTGAATCTCATCCCCTCTTCTCCAATGATCTAATATGCTAGATGGACCAAGTAATTATGATGAAGGGATCCAATAACCATGAAGAGCAAGGATTGACAAGTTTATGTATTATTTTGCCCATTTTGGAGCCATAATGATGGTTCGTAATGTATATGATGTTATATATGTACCATAAACCTTGAGACATGTGTAAATATACTATTATGTGATATTTAGATGTATGAAAATGATATACGACCCATAACACTTATTTTGAGTATGTAATGCCAAAGTGTGCAATATGAAATTTTGATGAAAGTATGCATAAGTGTGAGTTGAATGGCCAAAATAAGATGCATGAGATTTGAGACCATTTGGGTAGCTCACTTAAGTCTCAAATGTGCTTTTAGACTTGTCAAAAAGATGCCAAGACTAAGGGAAATCCATTTGGCAACTTTGGTACCTTATATGGAACCAAAATTGACCATTATGGAATCCTATGTCACTTTTTAGCCAAATGAATTAGTCTTGATATGAGATTTGGCATGCAATTAGGTCTCATTGAGAAATTTTTTGGAAGCTAAAGATTATAATTTTTGGAGGTCTACAGAATATTTGATGATTTTTCAAAGTTGGCTAAAATTCTTGAAATGGTCTGATGCACTGTTACAAGGGGTCTAAAATTATTTTTTGTCACATGAGGTCCAAATGATATCCAATTACCATGAAATTTTATACAAAGAAATTAGACAATTATAGTGATTCATTCCAATTCAAAACACCTCATTTAGAGGTCTAGGGAGGAAGATATGAATTTTTGAAGTTCTTGTCCAGTATCAGTAACCTTGTCTGACTAGAAGTATTGTTCCATCAAATTCTAAGGTTTAGGCTTGATGAACTAATCTGGAGATATTTTTTTTTCTATTTGACATCCACAGATTTCCATATTGGTATCATTTGCATAGATTGAATTTTTTTGGAATTAATTGGACATTTTTGAAGTTCATATTAGTAAACTGTGACAGTATCAGGACCTAGTCCGACCTCTAGACTGTTTCGCATGTGAAACGCTCTATGTGTGGGATGTTATGACTTGTATATATTTTTAAAATGAAGTATACATCCCAAGATTTCCAGAATGACCAAGATTGCATGATTTTTGTTTTTCTAGATTTAGTTATGATTTTTCAAAGTTTGCTTAGAAAGGAAGCCAATTCTGGCCGAGAAAGAAACCTTATTTTCCACCTTCCAATTCGGTTTCCATGAGTTGTAGGCATTTTTTTATGATACAAATGAGTTGTAATAATATAATTAAATATGAAGGGGCATAGTGTGAGCTCACACGGTCCACGTAACACTGAAATAAATTTTTAGATACGACGCAACGCGAAAATATTCATTATTTTCCTTGCCGTTCCATGAGAAACTTACATCCTTATGATATTAAGTCATTTAAAGGCATGAGATGGGCTAAAATTTATGGTGTTATAGTAAGTGATTTCATAACTCTGTTTCTTGGTGTTTTGATTAATATTCTATCTTTATTTGTCCTTAATTTAATTTATTTTAGGGTTCTCTTTCATTAACATACAAATTTCAATTCTATTAAAACATTAGATGCTACCAGTCAACTTTTGATTCTGCAATTGAAGTATCCTACTTTTGATGTAAAATCATGGCTTCATCTTCCTCTTCATTTTATTAAAAAGGAATATGGTTTACTGGATTTTGAAATATTGGCATATAAGCAATCTCTGTTTTGGGCGGTAAATACGATTTATCTATTTTTAATTTGTTGCATGTTTCATGTTAATCTAGGCATAAATATATCCATTGTTCCCAAAGCAAACAGGAACATGCTTTTTGATCTATGATTAGGGTAATAATTTTAACTAAAGTGGCTTGGGATTCAGGTTTTTGTTTGCTTATACCTCTAGAGAGATGACAACAGTGTTGTGCAGTTTGTTTGATAGATATTTATCGCTGTGTAGTTTAATATTTCCATAGGATTATGTTTGTTTTATTGACCTGCCACTATTAGTATTATTACTTGAAATGTTTGGTATATGAATACATGTTTTAGAATCTGACGTACTTAAAATGAGTTCAAAAGTTCATTAATGGATTGTTATAGTGTCACATCAATTTTGGAGGATATTGTGAATCGTATTTCTTTAAAATTTTTAGAACTCGTTCCAACTCAAATGAGTCCTTTTTTTAATTTTATCAAGAGGTAGAGTCTATCAATACTGTTACATATAAGTTTTTTAAAATTAGATATTGTTTATGTAGTAAAAAACTTGAATTTGTTTGATAGATATTTATTGCAACCAAACTTACAAAACTTATCTCCTATCAACCAAGATAAGTTAGAACCAAAGAGTAATAAGTTGTCTCCTGCCGATTTGTAGATCACTATTATCTCATAAATTTGTTTCTTATCATTTAATTAATGTACTTCTCAAACATGTACACATGGAAAACAAAGAAACTTTATTGTCATCTACTCTTTATGATTGAGGGATAAAAACAAAATGGATTAGCAGTATATTCAACAGATTTTAGTAAATGACAATTTCTTTTCTACACATTAGGAGGCAACTCCATATATCTTACATTATATAGTATTGTCTCCCTCTTCATTATTGTTGAATCTCTGTATACATTGAACTTTGTACAAGCTATCTTTGAATTTGTAGAATTTAGTTCTTTTCTGTAATATATCTTTCTTTAAGTAATTTTTCATTAACTAATCTTCATTTAGGTAAATGGCAACCATGAGACCATGAATGAGGAAGGGGTATTCATATATTTTAAATTTGGGGGATTTAATGTGAGCACTGATTTCATGGAATATATGAATGATTCTAAAGGTGACTGGGAATAAAGCTTTGCTAGTTGGATTTTGATGTTTCTCTAGTGAAAAGATTATGTTTAAGTTTGTTATATGGAAAATTGATCATGTAATACATGTCAACAAATATTCTCATATATTTAGTAAGTCTAGATGAAAGTAAAAGATGGTGTAAATTTTGTTCTCCTTGTAGTTTTTGTTTAGCATTTCATGTTCTGTTCCTTATCAATTCTTTAATATTTCTTTTTATAGCCTAAAATTGAACTTCTTGATGCTTTGGATAAGAATAAGTGCCTTGACCAAAATAGGTCATACCAATTAACATAAAAAAAAATTCAAAAAAATAATCATCATTAGATATCCCTGTGTGCATTGCATAGTCACTAATTAGTTTGATTGAAAAACTTATTGGTCACATAAGAAGCATATTCTATAAGTCCAGAAGGCAGAGAATGTGACAACCCTACCTTCCTATCATTGTAACTATGGTTAAATATACGATTAATCATTAATTATCAAGGTTTGGAGTTGTTACAATTCATCACATTGTGAAAATATGGAGAAATTTGAACCTTGATGTTAGGGTCATCATCATACCACCACAAACAAAACAAAATTTACATAAAAGAAATCCTACTATCATAAGGGGTTTATGATTCATCCGTCCATAAGTTTCAATACCCAATAACCTCTCACAAGTGTTCCTATATCATTTCTTACCATTACCATTGAAGAAATTGGGGTTTCTAGGCTCAAAGTAGGAGTTTGGGGACTTGCGCCACGGCCAGCCTTCATGGTGCCGCTGCGGAAATGCCTCTTGGAATTACTTTTCTCAACCCGACGATTCTTGCCTCGGCGTAATATATTTGCGCCTTGGCGAGTTTCCATTCTGTCAGCTTTTAGGCCATTTTTTCCCACTTTGTGCCGTGGTGCGATTTATCAGGCCGCAGCGCTCCTCGCCATTGTCACTCCCCAAGCCAATTTTCTTCTCTTGCGCCATGGCGGGATTCGTTACGCCGCGGCGCCCTTCGATTTTATCTCTCATTTGGCCGCGGCGAAGACCTCTTAGCCTTGGCGCAACTCCCTCCTGTAACTACATTACCTAAATTTCGTCCCCTATACTCCAATTCTCATCTTAGGGACACTCTAGGACCACTCTCCCTCCATTTGTGAACCTCTAATGGTATTTATTTACTTGATTTATCTAGTTAATTTATCCTTATCCATCTCAAGATTTAAAGTATTATTTTTTTACTTACCAAGCTACCACACATCAACAAAACCATAATTTAATGACAGCGAATGTATTCTGGTCACAAGGTGCACGGGGTCAATGCTTAATGTTCATATAAAATCAAATCACTTATCCATTATTAGCCAATTACAATCATAATGTTCAATATCATGATAATCAAATTACATATACAATCCCTATACTTGGCAACTCATGATGCAATGCAGCAATGATACAAATCTAGCAATTTAATTACAGTACATTGTCAAAGCTCCCAAACCTATATGCTACCAAACCATTTAGCAAACTCTTGTTAATTTTCTCCTTGCCACTAAGAGGTCCGATCCCTGAAAATGTTAGCCCACAACGGGGTGAGATATATAATCTCAGTAACAAAAGGGCAGATTCCATATATATGTACAAGTTAATCAATTCAATGCAATTTCATGTCATCAATACCAGAATCATCAATTCAATTTGCAAATAAACTAGTTGAACTACAAATAACTACTATCCCATACCAGTAGTCATACATAACATGTTAATGGCCAATAACACCGGGAGAGGTCCGTCCACGGTACCTACTCCATAATGAGCACTACCAGGGCTCAGTGCATTGGGGTCTGATCACAACCCGATGGCCGATCGAAGCACATGCACGAGTGGCAGCTGCACCACAGCTCCACCATGGACTCACAAGATCCAATCGCAATAACGATTCAAGTAGTCAACTAATCATTTAGTATTTCAAAATCATATATGTGCAAACAATATCAGATCAACATGGATATATACATGGAAGTGAAGAATAACCCCAGTTACCTCAATGAAACCAATTACTCTTCCCCTAGCTACCATAATAATCCAAATGCACACCAAGCCTATAACAAGTATAATTATCATTATTTCTAATCACAATCAAATATCCAAAGTGCAATGTCCAGTTTTCTTTAAATGACAGAAATATGCGTATTTTCAAAGCAAGTCCCCCGAAACGAATTAGGTAAGGTCTCAAAAAATTTGAGTAACATTCTAGCCTCTTAAAAATGAGAATTGTAGCCTCAGACGGAAGGAAAACAGAGCTAGAATGAAGGAATAAATTTTGACGGAAACCCGACAAAGCATAATGGCATTTTCGTAATTTTGGTTAATTTTTGGAATTCACACAGGAGGTCTTTTTAAACCAAATTTTTGAGCTCTCTGGGGTTCTCAGAGGCCTTGAAAACCATGGGAAGCCCTGGGACAGTTAAATCCCCTCCGGTGGACGTTTTCCAACGTCAGTGTGCCTAAACTTTGACGGGTCCGTTCGAAAAGGTTTTAGCTCTGATTTGAGTGATTCCAAAGCTATTTTTCTTATTGGGAATCTAAATTTTATAATGGAAAATACGGTTCTCAAAAAGAAGCTAACACGAAGGAGAAACGAAAATGCAAAGTATGAAGGGCAAAATTAGAATTTTTGAAAAAGTCACTTTTCCCTACCTATATATATATGGTGCCTCACACTTGCCCTCATTTAAGTGCACCTTCCAATAAGAATATGCAAAGAAAACCAAGAAATAGGCATTAGAAGTCAAGATGCAAAATCTGGGGTTTTAAGTGCACCTTCCAATTTCTGAAATTGTATGATGATTCCTAGGTCTAATTAAGAGTTTAAATGAGTTCTTGATACACCTAAGATGCTCCCCACAAGCTTCTTCCTTCAAGGAAACCAAGAGAACTCCAAGAAGCTCAAAGGAAGCCTATGTCTCGGCCTAGGCTTGTTTGTGTAGGTGGGGGGAGTTTTAAATTTTTCTAAGGCCATCCTTGAGTCATATTTGATGAATGAAGATGAAGGGAAGCCTTGGAAAAATTTTAAAACTCATGGAAAGTGATTTGATGCCTTAGGTTCCATAATATGACCTAAAGAAGCAACATGGTGCTAAGCCTTTTGTCTTAATGATGTGATGACTCCAAGAGGCTTAAAAGGGGTCAAGAATCATATTTGATAAGAAAGAATGAGGCTTAGAAATCACTTGAGGGGTGTTGCTTTATTAGGTATAATTATGGACCATAATGAAGTCTATAGAGTAATCTAGTGGTTCATCAAGTTATGTAGCCTTAGAATATGTTCCATGAACCTAATTGGCTTCCATAATTTGTATCTAGGCCAAGAGAAACCATCTCTACCAAATTGTGGGTGTGTGGCTGAAAGAGGAGGCTTGAAAGCTAAGGAAAAAGTGTGTGAAATTGTGCAAGGTAGCTCTCTCCACCTTCTCTCATGCATGAATATGTGTCTAGCTTGTTTTGGAATGGGTGTATGTGTATTTTCAAGCTTTGGAAAGTATGCTAGCATGCCTTTATATGTCATGATCTTTGATGCCATGTTATGTCTTAAATGAATCCATAATGTTTGTATGAGTTTGCTTGAGTGTGGAGAGGCCAAGAACTCTTCCCTTGGGTAAGGATGAGCCAAGAATCCTCGAGCATGGTAGAGACAAAGCAAAGAGTCTCCTAAAAGCAAAGTGGGCTCCCAAGAATATGGTTGACTCTAAAATGCTCAAGAATGGGTGAGGCAAGTCCAAAACCTATGAGGAGAAGTGTGAGGCCAATCCAAACACTTGGTGAGCTCTTGAATGATTTGTATGAGTTGTTCACATGTCAAGTTGCTTATGAAATGTCCATGGCTTTTATTTTCTCCATGCATGCATTTGTAAAGCTTGCTTTGCACATATTATGTGTGATTGAATGAGAGATGAGCTATTGGGATTCTTTGAACCTCATCCCCTCCTCTCCAATGATCTAACATGCTAGGTGGACCAAGCACTTATGGTGAAGGGAGCCAACAACCATAAAGAGCAAGGGGTGACAAGCCTATGTAGTATTTTGCCTATTTTGAAACCATAATGATGATTCATAGTGTATATGATGTTGTATATGTACCATACACCTTGAGACATATGTAACTATACTATTATGTAATATTTAGATGTATGAAAATGATATATGACCTATAACACTTATTTTGAGTATGTAAGGCCAAAGTGTGCAATATGAAACTTTGATGAATGTATGCATAAGTGTGGGTTGAATGGTCAAAATGAGATGCATGAGGTTTGGGACCATTTGGGTAGCTTACACAAGTCTCAAATATGCTTTTAGACTTGCCCAAAAGGTACCACAACCAAGGGAAGGCCATTTGGCAAATTTGGTACCTCATATGGAGCCAAATTTGACCATAATGGAACCCTATGTCACTTTTTGGCCAAATGAGTTAGTCTTGATCTGAGATTTAACATGCAATTAGATCTCATTAAGAGATTTTTGGGAAGCTAAAGATCATAATTTTCGGAGACCTATAGAATATTTGATGAATTTTCAAAGTTGGGATTTTTCATGGATTCTGGTATGGGTACTGTTCACTTGGACCGAAATTGTTTTCTGTCACCTGAGATTCAAATGATGTCCAATTGCTACCAAATTTTGTACATAGAAACTAGATAATCACAGTGACTCATGCCAACTAGAAGCACCTCATTTGGAGGTTTAGAGAGGGAGATATGAATTTTTAAAGTTTCTGTCCAGTATCAGTAACCTAGCTCGACCAGAAGTACTGTTCCATCAATTTTTGAGATCTGAGCTTGATGAACTGATCTGGAGATATTTTTTCCCTCTAGTTAATATCCACAGCTTTCCATATTGGTATCATTTGTATGGATTGGATTTTTGTAAAATTAATTGAACATTTTTGAAGTTCATATCAGTAAACTGTGACAGTACTAGAACCCAGTCCGACCTCCAGACAATTTCTCATGTCAAACGCTCTATGTGTGGGATGTTATGGCTTTTACATATTTTTAGCATGAATTAGACATCCCAAGATTTCCAGAATGACCAAGATTTCATGATTTCAATTTTTCTAGATTTATTTATAATTTTCTGAAGTTTGCCCAAAATTGAGGCTAGTGCTGGCCGAGAATGAATAACCATTTCCCATGCCTCTTTTCGGTTTCTATGAGTTGTAGGCATGTTTTTGTGATACAAAGGAGTTGTAATCATGTAATTAAATATGAGGGGGCATAGTATGCGTTCACCCGGTCCACGTGACACCAAATGGGTTTTCGAATATGATGACTTGCAAATAAAAGTCAAAATCTTCATGCTTCCTCCATGAGAATTTTATATATATCTTTCATGATAATTATACTATCCAAAGGCATGAGATGAGCTAGAATTATGATGTTACACAAAGAGTTGAACTACTAATGACAGACTAGAGGTTACTCACCTAATTACCAAGGAATTTAATTTTGGATTCCAACTTTCCCACACCAAAAATTGCCATAGTTCACTCCAATTTCTGGGTAATTTCACATGAAACTAAAGCCCATATCATAGGTCAACCATAGGGGTCTCAAACTAACAAAAAATGCATCAAAATGGGAAGGAGATACTCACTTAACAACAGCCATAGCCTCACTTCCGAAAATCCACCATGGACTCACCAAAATTCGCATTTCAATCATCAGGCCCAGAAAATTGGATTTTCCACCATTATCTCCTTGTAATTTCACACAATAACAGAACCCATTATGATAATACATCCTTAGGAGCATTTTCCAGCAAAGTGATACACAAAATGGAAGGGAAAAGCTTACTTAATCCTCCCTCTAACCTCCAAGTCTGAAAATCTTGCAAGGAATCACCTAACACCAAATTTTAGATTTGAGAAGAAGATGAAAATGCTCAAATCCAGAAATTAACTAGACCAAAATGAAGAGGAGGATGAGAGGGTCAAGTTATATATAACTCACCTTGGCTAAATCATCCTCTAGAAGTGAGAAATGGTGGAGGAATGCAGAAAACCCTAGCCTCCTCTCTTCCTATGCGAAAATGGAGTTCTCCTTTGCCAAAGATTGAGTTGGTCTGCAGAATAGAGGGTAAGGGGCTAAGTAAGTTAGGGTTTTAAATGGGTTTGGGTCAACCCTAAGGCCCAAAATCCACTTAAGTTCAGATGTGTGCTTATTGAGCCTTTGTTTAGTGAGGTGGGCTGCAGAACATTTTAAGTTTAAGTGAAGTATGCTGACCCAATAGCCCAATTCTTTGTAGGTTTAGATTTTTATGCTTATTGGGCCTTATCTCATAAGTTGGGCTGAATCTCATGAGTTGGGCTTCAGAGTTGTAGTTGGGTTAGGCCAAATTTCAAGAGCCAATCTAGTTTAGGTCTGCATAATATGTGTTGGGCCAACTTAAGAGCTCATGTAAATTGGGTCTTGGGCTTTCATCTCATTAAATCAGATTGGGCTATTACTAGGTGATCTCTTTTGGCCCAAATCTCATGATAAGGAGTTGGACTTACACCTAAAATCATTGGGCTTCCATAAATCCTTACCCATGGTTTATTCAAATTAATTTTGGGCCCAAATTAAGCTTTAATCTAATTGAAATCTTAAACCCATATCAATAACTTATTTCTTTGTAAATTTTCATTCATATAGCTTACCTAATTATTCCATAATAATTATTCTTAATTAGTCTAAATACATTATTAACACCTTAATTAATTTTTGGGGTGTTACAGAGAATAAGTGATGGAAAAACTTATAACATGGATTAAGTGAATACCCCTTTGACTACAGGGGCTAAAGCTATTCGAGGGAAGCAATTGAACTTTTGGAGTATTAATTGCTAATGATTTAGTTCTTCCTTAATTGGGTAAAATTGGCAATTTCTATTACTCATCATTTACCTGTTCTTAATGTATTGTTATTTTATTTAGTTTTAAATAGGCGAATATAAATTGGAAGTTTATATTATGTTTCAAACAAACGCTCTCTATATTATGTTTACTTAAGGAATTTTAAAGATTTTTTCCATCTTCATTTTTTTATATATACTTTTGAACATCTGTGTTTTACATTTTTATTATTTGAAAATGTTTTTGAGGAATTTTAGAAAGGTATATATTAATATAATTGTTTTTTATTTTGTGTTTTAAGATTATGAAATAAATATTTTTAAAAACTCTTTAGTGGCAAATTTTGTCGCCATTAAATTTTTTAATAAGAAAAGGTTTTAGTTATGATTATTGTTGCCCTTGAAATTTTTTTGGGGTAGTAATTCTTATAATAAATTATTGTGAAAATAAAATAAAGTTAAAATTTTTTCATTTTCAAGATAAATTACTGTGAAAATTCTATGAAACAAATTATAAATTTTATCATAATTTTTGAAAAAAAATATTCCATAGAATTTTTTTAATGTTCTCACAAAATTTTTTACAAGAACATTTTTTTTCATAGAAAAAGTTTGTGAAAATTATGAATTTTTACAATTGTTTTTTTCACATGCCAAAATCTATAAGAATTTTTACAAGAATAGCAATTTTCACAAAATTTTGGGATTTTTTTAATAAAAATTTCTATGAGAATTTTTTTGGTGATATTGAAATCAAAATATGCTTACATATTGCTTCTTATAGTTTAAACGATGAAAGTCAGACAACACTCTAAAATAATTTGTAAAAATATGTCTATATAAATACTAGGAGTATAATTTGTAAAAATATTTTAATGCATTTTTTATTTATTATGTTATAAATAAAAATTTTAATATATGTTTAAAGATGAAATCTCCAAAAGGGTAAATAAAAAAAAGAACATAATTTATAATAAATACTATGTAACTAAATAAACAAGTAAAAGTTTTGCCTTCAAGTAAAACTTTCTCACTCCCTACCAATAAGCATAGGTTCAAATCTTCCCCATAACATCTTCAAGGAAACGCAATGTAGTAGCCAATGAGATGGCAACTTGAGACCACAAATCCAAATTGGCCAACCCGCCCAACTAGTTCTAAGTTGACCAACCAGCTACCCCAGTTCAAATGGACAAATCATGGTAAATTATGTACAAACAATGAATGTTCTTATCATTGTCTATTATTGATTATACAATGTTTTATGAATCATTGCTTATAATCCATAGGCGATGGTTTTTCTATGGCCAATTATGGATAGGCAACATTTTTTTCTATATGTAGGCAATTATGTATAAGTATTGGCTTTTTAAATAATGGCTTACTATGGTATCGGTAACACTTTCTCAAACATAACCTATTATTGTGTTAGCAACAATTTCTCAACATGGCTTATATATTGCAACGTAAGCAACAATTTTTCAATCAATAGCATATCGATTGAAGAAACTATTGCCTATAGAAATAGGCGACACAAGCAAATGCTACGCCGTGAAAAACTATGACTGAATCTGTAAGTGATGATTTTCTCCCACCGTTTGGTTAAGTAAAATTAAATGTAGATGGTATAGCTAATTAAAGGGCAACTAGGCCTTGGAGGGTGCATAAGCTTAGTCAAGGGTGATGATGGCAAGTGATTTATTAATAATTTGGGCATCTACACTTCAGTAGAAGCTGAGTTGTGAGGTGTTCTCTCAAGTTTAGTTTTGGTGAAAGAGATGGATGTTAACAAGATTATAATTGAAAGCAATTCTCAAGTAATTATCTCCATGCTGAAAAGCTTAGCCTTAGGGGCCAAAGTTTGGAGACACATCGTGCATCGCATTAAGAGGTTATTAGATTAAGAGTGGCAATTCCTTGTCATCCACACCTACAAGGAAGGCAACTTGTGTGCAGATCAGTTAGCAAATTTCAATTTAAGTTAGAACTATGATCTTCAAATTTTTTATGATCCCTCTAGAGGTCTAGGTGACTTGCTTTTACGAGATATAATAGGGGCCACATTCTCTCGTTAAATTTCCTTATAGTTTCTTTTTCTATAATCCCATTTTTTTCAACAACAAAAAAAAACAAAACAACAATTTTTAAGTGTTTTCATTTTTCAGAAATAGGCCTGTTTGAAATTGTTTTTGTTTTAATGTTTTCAAAACATATGTTTTCAAGAACAAGTTTTTAAAAACAAAAAAATTAAAAAATCTGTTTGAATCATTATTTTGAAAAATAATTATTTTCTGTTTTTTACCTGATTCTGTAGAATAAAAATTGCAAAACACTTAAAAAGTATTCTGAGTTTTTTGTTTTTAAAAACAAAATTTTGTTTTTTTGTTTTACAAAACACTTCATTAAAAACACCTTATCAAACAGGTTTTTTTGTTTTTGAAAACAAAAAAATTGTTCTGGAGAATCAAATCAAACACGTAGTTGTTCCTTTAAAATGCATCACTAAACTAATATATGAACTATTGTGTTACTTTTTGATCATTATGTGATTTTTTTTGTCATAATTTTAACATAAATAGTTCAATTTAGTGTTTAAATTATTCAAAGTATATTATATTTATCATGAATAATTTTATAATATTATGAGGCTAGCTAATGTTAGGATTAAATTGATATTTTAACATTTATAATAATTTGATGTTTGAAACATTTTTAAGACAATAATGAAATATATTTTTAATAATGAAATTATTCATTGTTTTAAAAATGATGTTAATTATTTTTTGTTAAAATTTGACATTACAAAGGATTTTAATTGCACTCTTTAATCAATGTACCAGTAAATTGTGTAATTAGCCCTAAAATAATGGCATTTCTCAACTAAGTGTCTATTGTAACAATTATATGAAATTCTCCTACAAATCAATTGAGAGTATGTACAACAAAAATATAAAAAATTATAAATACATTCTGCCATATTAGATGAATTTGAAGTAAGAATTCAAACTTAATTTCATGATCACAATTCCTAAAATCACAAACAAAAGAGAAGAAGAATATTGTCTTGTCAGAAGAAATTTCTGACTAGTTTAGGAAACTTTGATGGTGAATTTTCAAGGGATCTCTTTTTTTGAAAAACTTTGAAAATCTTAAAATGATTTGTCGTCAAAATATATTTAAGTCTTTCTATGAAAGAAGATAATGTATTTAGTCATTCAAAATTAACCAACCAAACCCTTTAATTGCAGCATCTGACAATCTCAAAAAAAAAGAAGCAAAACTTATATATTGTAGTTTAGCATCAGGCTTTATAATTAGTAATCACATATGGATTTTTTCACACCTCAGCTTAGTTACTAATACTGTTAACTCTCCTCTTAATTTTAAAAAACCCAAAAATCCTTTAGATGTCGTTCTCTTCCGTGTTCTCTTCTACTCCATCTGTAGTTATCGCATCGAAGTCTTCCAAACGAGTTGTGGTATTTGATTTCAAACATACCATAATATCATTCTTTTTTGTAGCCACTGTGAAAGGGTAGTAAGATCTTGTAGGAAGAGGGTTGAGTATGGGGTTTTGATTTTTGAGGATAATCAGGTCTAGATATTTTTCACAGAAATGGGAAAGGAGATCTAGCGAACATAGATAAAAAGAGGGAGAGATTGCCAGATCTAAGGCCGAAGGATCGGATGTCGACGAAGAAGAAGATAGAGGAAAGCAACATAGGCGAGAGAAGGAAAAGGAGTCATGGGAAGTGACAGTGGCGGAGTTGCCTTCGAAGCCCGTAACCTCTGGCAAAACAGCTAGCGACAACATTGGAGCATGAAACACAAAAATGGGGTAGAAGAGAAGAGAAGAGAACACAGAGGAGAATGATGTCTTCAGTTTTTTTTTTCTTTAATAGATTGACAGTGTTAGTGACGAGGCTAAAAAAGTGTTAAAAAATTCAATTCACATGTGATTAGTTTATTATAGAACTTGATGTTAAGTATGTAAATAACAGTATATAAATTCTTACTTCTAAAAAATTAGGAGAAACAAAAATACATATTTTAAAATTTAAATAAATTAATGAAATATTATAAAATATTTAAATAATAGAATAATTAGAATATTTTTTTTTGTTAAACTAATCTTTCTATAACTATATTTAAGAATTTTTGTTCAACTAAAGAGTCAATGTAACATACTCCCTTCATCAAATATTAAATATTAATTATCATCATCATCATCATCATCATTATTATCATTATTATTATTAATTTTTTTCAAATTAAACCTTTAACTTTTATTTCTTATTCTACGGTTAAAATGCTATGAAACCCTGAGCCTACCTAAAGATCTTGTAGACAAGGTCTTAGATTAAATATTAAAATATAATCAAAGAATAGTCATAGCAATTTACAAGGTTTAAGATCCCGTTGACAAGGTCCTAAATCAAACACTAAGGTGTAACTAAAGACTAATCATATCAGTCTACATGGTCTAGAATCCTATTGACAATGTCTTTTTAGGCCGCATCCCAATTTTAGGTACAATCTTATTATATCCTGCCTAGCCAATACCAAATCATTGCATTCTCAGATTTACCAAAATAAATCCTAAGGATGTTAGTTATATACATAGCAAAAATTTTTAAGCTATTCAAGGTCTCTAATGATCAAGTACACATACAACAGTCATATAGATTAACTATATTTCACAATGTCAAATTTCTAATAGATATAGTAGTACTACCAAGCTAAGGATTACTTTCATGTCTTTACAACACAAAGCATATATATATACATACATTTAATTTCACAACCCCAAAACTAGGTCAATTTACTAATATTTACATTGCCAAGAGATCTATACAGACAATACATAAACTAAATGTTTCGTTTATTAATTCTTTGTAGACTTGGCTCTATCAACTTCGGAACTAATTCTTGAAAAGAAAAGTTAGTCATATAATAAGATAATTATCCCAATAATTAGCATCACATTTAAAGAATATATAAGTGGCATTGAATTCGAATTTAGATCACATTAGATGCATAGTTACAATTAAATTCAAAAGTTTTAGAGAGTCTTACCAAGGTTTATGCTAATGCAACAATCTAGCCAATTCAACCCCTAATTCTTGTTGTCAAGATTCCTTTCCTATAATTACAATCACGCAACATCCTAAGCTAAGGATAAGCCATGGTTAAAGCTCCAAAATAAGATAGAATTACTAAATTCAAGTGCCATAAGTTATAGTTTTCTCCATATCAATTGAAAATCAAAATTCCCAATCTAAGAATCATTCAAATCTCCATTTTTCTCTTCCTTGCTAATTTAACCCCATTAGGATTTACTATAATAAATTTATAATCATAAAGTCTAGCTCATAAAAATCATTTTATATGACACTTTAGACTCACTAACAAGTTTTTCCTCTTTGCCTTAATATTTCTTTCCAACTATGACAACAAAGTGCACTTACAATCTATCATGGGAACATATATAATAACATTAATTATCAAGACAGCCCATATGCATTTTGCACCCTCTCTTTTACATTCCAATTCACAACTTAATAAATCCACACTACGCAAATTCCTATGGCTAAAAAAAATAGTAGTAAAATTTTAGTTCTCCTCCACACTATCTCTTAACCAAAATCATATTTCAAGAGGAGAATTAATTCCCTTACCCTTAAGAAAGCTTGTTGCTCCTTCTTACACTTCTTTAACAACCTTAACTTCAATTTTCCATGGCTGACTAAACAATAAAGTGCCATAAGGAAGGCAAACAAGGAGTAGAGCATTTTTTATCTTCACTCACCTTTGATGAAACCCATAAAATCACCCTTATGCATCCATGGTTCATGCTTCTCTCTCTTCAAACTCCATGCTCGAAGCTTAAAGCATTTTCTTTCTTTCTCTCAATGTTGCTTTTAGCCTAAATGAACCAAAATAGAACAGAGACAATTGCAAATGGCACCTAATACACGTGACTGACAAGAGAACTAAAGAGATAGTCCATATACCCTTTGAATTGAGAATTGTTTATTCCCTTTTTCCTATCCATGCCATCAATCATGTTATGTGTCAATTGCCCTAATATATATCAAAACAATTTATTTAAATGAAGCTTCATGGTTTTGCATGGCTAAAGAATTCCAATGCCACCTAACCAAACATATATATATATATACACACATGGATGGTGAGATGGTCAATGTGGCATTGACTTGTAAGCTTTGTCTCTGATTCACTTTGCTAAATCACCAAACCACCAACTATGAAAATAAGGATAGAATGTGTGTGTGTGTGTGTGGGTGTGTTTGTTTGTTTATAGTTTTAAATGAAGAATGATGTGCCACTTGGAATGAAAACTTTGCATTATTGTCTTGGAATAAGGTGATTGAGAATTGCATCCAAAGGAAGTTGTTAGATTTCAATTTTTATTTAATGCTAAGTGCCTTTCCCCCTTTTCTTATCAAAATGGACGGCCACATAATATTAAGGAATATTTAACATATTTTCCTTATGGTTCCCTTTAATTCACTTCCAAATTTCTATTAATCCCAAATTAGCTAATTAACTCTTGATTAGTTCATGATCAATTCCTTAAGATTTTCTTGGGTTGTCCTTTAATTTTTCCTTACTTGTTTAGGTGATTAATCTTGATGATATCCTTTTTGTTCACGATACAACTTAGAAAAAATTTAGGATGTGACATTTTTTTCCAATTATAATTTTAAAATATATTCTAACATCTATCTTAAACACAATTTTTAATTATAATAGTATAAGTTGGCTCAACTAACAAAATGAAATTAATTAATAATTCCTTTTTAGTCACCCTAAGATTGAATCTTCTTTGCACAATGAGTTTGTTTTGATGGACATTCTTCCATAAAATGATATCTTGACACCCTGGATAAGTGTTTTTTGCCTTTTAATAGACTTTACCCCTCCCTCCAAAAAAAATCAATCCTCATTCTAAAAGTGCCAAATATAGGGGATATTAGTGTTGGATGAACCTATCTACATGACAATTTTTTTTATTGGAAAAAAAACAACTTTTAGTTAAACCATCAAAACTATTTTTAAAAGAAAGCAATTTAATCTCTTCATTCACCCTATAATGTAATTTTAAGAAAATTAATTATGCATAGGTTTAAGCCTTTTTTAATTATACTTAGCCCTAACAATTATCTTCATTTATTAATTATTATTTTAAATTCTTGTAATCTTGCTAAAAATTAAAAGAACAATGTTTCTCTGATATTGAAAATAACAAGAAAAAAGTTGCATCTATGTTAATATAATTAATATTGTTTAAATAAAGTGTAGAAGAATTATATATAACTCAATGTAATAATATTGATGCCATTGTTACTCACTCTAACTCTTTATATATATTTCTTATTTATTTTTGGCTAAAATGTATATAATTTCTGTAAACCTTAAGTTAATTGAGTATAATATTTTTAATCTTTCAAATTTTAAATTTAATCTCTTAAACTCTTAGATTTCAACCATTAACCCTCCACCATTAAAATGGTCATTTAACTTATTAATGAAACTTGCCATAACAGATTAAATAAGAACACTTGGTAGGTCTTTTGAGCCAAAATCATTTTTTGGAAGAAGAAATTGGCCAAATCTGAGTCAAAGAAAAAAAATTACCCTTAAGTGTTATAGGGAACATCAAAATCATATCCATGCATTTCGATTTTAGGGTTATTCTATTTTTTTGTACGATTTTTTTTTTATAAAAATAAGCATGAATCAAAACCTTCTGACCAGAGATTTTGAAAACAAAACATAGTAAATTTTTTTTTATTAATGTCCATGAAGTCGAAGCCATCATGTCTAACTTCACAAATATGACATGTCATTGTGCCCCAGTCAGTAGTAGGGGCACAATATTTTAATTCTTTTTTTTTTTATAAATAACTAAAGTCAAAACCAATGGTTTAGACTTCAGTTTTGTAATTTTTATTTTAAATGTAGCGTTACAAGCTTAAATAGCTTGTAATGTGCATGCTATTAATCCCGCGAGTAGCTCCCCTCTCTAAATTGCTTGTCTGTACCCCCCTCAATAAATTGTTTATCTGTGTTTTTCATTTAGTACATTTGAAAATTCCTCATTCCATCATGTAACTAGCATGCTTGAGAGAGTTTTAGATATTTTCCTATTGTCTATTTTCAGAATTGATTAGGAAGAAATTATAGTTTACACTTATATTATTTGAAGATTGTTTTTAGCTATACAAAGGTTAGTTAATAATGTTTACAATTGATTGATTTGTATTTTATGTTATATTTATATATTTTGTTTATGTTTATATTTATTCTATTCTTATCGATTTTTTTAATTTTGATTAAATATGTGAATATGTTAATATTTTGTACATATAGTAGTATAGCTTATAAATTTGCAATTTCTTTGTGTGATTATAGCTGCATTTGAATCTTTTTAATAAGGTTTGCAATTATTTTATTTTTTTATTGCCATATTTATTTATTTTGTTTATGTTAATACTAATGTTATTCTTGCTATTTTTTTTTTCAATTTTGTTATTGTATGTAAATAACTAAAACATATAGTGAAATATACTATGAAAGTTAGGTCAAATATTAATTAAATACAAATAATGTGCTTTAGAAATTTTTTTTTTTCACTTGTAATAAGAAAAATAATAATATTATAATCAATACACATGTAAACTGAAATTTAAAGTTCACATTAATAATGAATTCAATTTTTTATGGTATTATTATCATTGTATAAGTAGCTAAATTTTTTATGATGACCTTAGTATGACGTGTTGTGAAAATGTTGTAATTTTATTATGTTAATTGTACAGGCCTATTAGAGTAATGGCGTGGTTGTCATAGGTTTATCCAACTAGGATTAGAGGATGACTTTCTTTTGTATCTTCAGACGAGGCATGTTTTATAGGCTGTTTGGGTAGGACTCGATAGGTTGCTCCATCCATGATGAATCATGCATAGTGATTGTTTGTTTGCTCCTCCACTAGTTATTATTGACTATCTACTGCAAGTCGATTTTTATGGGATGGCTCGACTAAGGCAATTTAAGTATAATCCGACATTCGTATCGGTGCTAATAAAAAGATGACATCTCGAGGCCCATACTTTTCATACTATTAGAGGAGAGTACATGATAACTTTAGAGGATGTTGCCATCCTATTAAGATTACCTTAGATTGAAATCCCCGTTATTACTCGTACAAACTATATTTAGAAAGACACATGTGAGTAGCTGCTTGAGGTTATACCATTAGATGATCAAATGTATGAGTAGAGGCTGGCCATTACTTGGTTGGCAAACAACTTCAATTACTTACTCGATGATGGAGATGATCTTATAGCAATACATAAATAACAAACTAAATAACAATATTTCAAACTTTTCTATATTTATTTATTTATGTATACTTAGTTTAATTTATAGAATATTTTAGTTTAATTTATAGAATATTTGTTGATAGATTATTCTCTATCTTCTTTAAATAACATATGTACGTAGCCGTTTTGATTAATTAAAGCATTTAATTTTTTTATATCTAGAAAAGCATAGTTAAAGCATCTAAATGCAATAAAATTTACTGATTGTTATAAAAAAGCCTTCATTTGTTAATGTGAAATTTATATTTCTATTAATGCTTGTATTGATTAAAATTTTATTCTTTTACTTGTTAAAAAAAACTTCCATTACTACCTTTTTTGTGTTTATAGTAATTTATTATTTTTATTGAATACTTTTAAACACGTTGAACTAAGATTTTTTCTTATTTTATAATTTTTTAAAAATAGTTATTTTAGCATTCTTTGATAATTATTTTTTTCCATCAAAAGATACATATTTTTAAAATTTAAAACCTTTTAAATTGACTTAACTCTTAAAAATATATTTGATTATACATATTAGTTACTTACATATATAAACAAACTTAAAAAACCTATTGCCCAGACCAACAACATAAACCAAAAAAATATATATCTAACAATAAAAAAATAATCAAAAAAAAAATATTTGTAAACATCATTAGAAAATTCAAATGCAATCATACACAAAAAAATGTGAAACAATTGATAAGAAAAATACAAATCAACTCTTCAAAGCACCTTTTAAATGGCTTAACAATAAAATGAAATAATAAAAATATATAGATGAAGAAAATGAAAAGAGTCAGATGAATGTTGCAAAGACACTGAGCAAATTTTATAGAAAGGCCAGGATTAAGAATGTTACAATTAAATAAAAAATAAAAAAATTAAAGTCAATTATTAAAAAAAAAAGCCTGTGTCCCTGTCAACTGATAGGAGAATAGAAACATTGTGAAGTTGAACATCACATGCCATATAAAACAAAATATTGTGCCTCTATCATTGATGGGGGTATAATGACCTATCATGTCCGTGAAGTTGGATGTGATGACTTCGCCTTCATGGACATTAAATTTTTTTTTATTTTGCTTTTTTATTAAATCTCTATCCTTATCTATGACAGGGGCTTCGGGCTTTTTTTTTTTAAATCATACATAAAAAATAGAATAACCTTAAAATCAGAATGCATGGACGTGATTTTATAGTTTTCTATAGCATTTGAAGGTTTTTTTTACCTTAATTTAGCCAATTTCTTCTTCCAAAAGATGTTTTGGCTTAAAAGACCAGCTTTGGCATCTGACTTGGTATTTCAATAATTTTCCTTGGCCTAAAATGCATAGCTTTACTCAAGGGCCAATTTGTCATTCTCCCAACACATAAAACACAAAGCATCATGCCTTTTGCCATTGGTAATCTTCTTCAAAGTTCCTCTACATCTCCTCTGTTAGGCATTCCATCTCCTTTATTGGATAATTGTCATCTTCTTCAAAGTTTAGATCTGGAATGCACTAAAAAAATCATCTTTAAAGCTGTAGTAATAGACCTAAAATCACGACTCACTTGGGTTTGTCATCCTCAAGTCATAGAGGTTGGTAATGGTATTGTTTTGGGTTAGCAAGGTTTGCCTTCCATAGAGTCAGATGTGTCTTAGCATCTAGAAACTCTAGTAGATGCTTCACCTTCTTCATATTAGTTGCAAATTAACATCAACTCAAATTACATATAAAAAAAAGATGTAGAGAAAAGAAGACTTTGAGAATAATATTGGTAAAAGGTGAAAGTGAGGAATAGTGATAGAGCATAATGTTAAGAGAATATTTCTCTCCTTTCCCCATGATAGTAGCAATTGATTTATCTCTTTAATATTTGTTGTCCTTATCATTAGCATATTCAATCCCTTGTATTTAGCTATATATAGTGGATCAGTTTTATCATCATCTCCTGTATATATCAGTCTCAATGTTGGAACGTAATGATTAGCCTTTTTTGTCATTATCTCTTCTCTCCTCTTTCAAATTGTTTATGGTATCAAATTGACTCTATCTTGAATAAAGAACAATCCCTAGCTAACCTTCATCACCTACTGTGATGGAAAACACCCAAGCCTCAACCATGGTGTAAACAACCCCAATAGTTCCCAAGTCAACCAATGTTATGATTGTGAACTCAATTGGCAAAGGTAATTCTTTCTCTACCCATGGAAATGTGATTTCACTTGATGAATCTTTTCAAATTCCTTTCAAGCTTGACAAAAATAGTGGAAATTATGCCCCTTAGAAGTCTCAAATGAAAAATCTTCTCTTTGGTTATAAACTCCTTGGTTATGCTGATGGTTCTAACCCTTATCCTCCACAAATGGATTATAGCTATGCTCTTTGGACATGATAGGGTAGACTTGTGCTCCTTGCCATTCAAACCATGGTTCATAGCACAATTAGCTCAATATTCAACAACTGCAACACCTTAGCTAATGCCTATAACAAATTGGAATCAAATTTTGTAAATCGTTCTAACATTAAAATGCACTCTACTTTATCTTCTCTTATGACAAACAAAAAAGGAGGAAAATCTATTGCTTCTTACATGAGTAGAGTTAAAAGCCTAGTTGATGATTTTCTCTCATTGGGCACCCCTTAGATAATGCTTAGATTATGTCTTACACTTTGAATGGCCTGGATGACAAATTCAAAGAGTTAACTATAGCTACACGTATTTGTACACCAATGACATTTAAAGATCTCTATGACAAGCTAATTGATAAAGAATTAGTATGCAACCATGAAGAACCGAAAAAGAAAGAAATTCAAGTAATTGCACATCTGATTCAAAGAAACCAAGGTAGCAGAGTTGGATATCATGGAGGTAAAGGAGCTTATCATGGTGGCCAAAGTCAAAACCTTCAAGGTCCAAGTAATTTGTTCAGTGGATAGAAATTTTAATCTCCTTATATAAAAAATAATCGACAACATACTTCCTTTGGACACAGCATGAATTCTGAGCAAACTCACACTCCTTCACAACCAATTGAGTCAATGCACTAATAGGGGACATCAGAATTAATCTCGAATCATTTGTTAGTTGTGTGAAAACTAGGACATAGTGCAAAAACTTGTTGCTCTCAAGGTTAGCCATCAACTCAATATTCTCGGCCTCGAGCACACCTTGCTAGAGGAGATTCAAGTCATAATAATGGTGCTTGGGTTCTTGACTCCAAAGCCACATATCACATTACATCAGAGCTCCAAAATCTATCAATACACTCCAACTACGTTGGCAATAAAGGTGTCATAGTTGATAATGATAATGTTATCTTCATCTCTCACACTTGTTCTTCTTTTATTGATTCACCCATTACCACTTTTACATTAGATAATGTTTTGTGTGCACCACAGATAAAAAGGAA
Organism: Erythrophleum ivorense; assembly: GCA_026724425.1. NCBI lineage: Eukaryota > Viridiplantae > Streptophyta > Magnoliopsida > Fabales > Fabaceae > Erythrophleum > Erythrophleum ivorense. The sequence goes on from JAIUCV010000899.1 coordinate 106,089, forward strand.
TCTAATATCTATAATTTTGCAAACAAAACAACACCTCCATTGAATTATTTACTAACTATTTTCTCGTAAAGGACTTGATTAGGAAGGCATCCTTGGCAAAAGGCTATAATAAACATCATTTGTATGAGTGGCTAACCTCAACCCTATCTATCACTGCTTTAGCATCCCTTTCGACCAATTGAAAAGAAAATCCTAGCAAGCAACAACATCCTCTTTTCAACTTCCCTAATTAATCAAGTGTGTGACACTTATCTATGCAACAAAAGTCATAAATTTCCATTTAATATTTCCTCTCTTGATTGTAGCAAACCATTTCAAGTTATATATTCAGATGTTTGGGGTCCTATGCCTTTAATGTCATTTGGTAATTTTTGTTAGTACATTATTCTTATTGACTATTTCACAAAATACACTTGGATATATCCTCTCAAATTGAAATATGATATGTGCAAGGTTTTTGAAAATTTCAATAATCTTATCACTAATTACTTTGACTTAAAAATTAAAACTTTATATACAAATGATGGAGGTGAATACCAAGCACTCTCTCCTATATTAATCTAACATGGCATCCAACACATGACTCCACCACTTTAGACACATGAACATATAGGTTCCGTAGAGTGCAAGCATCGACACATTGTAGAAACTAGTGTGACACTCCTACACAATGCTGCTATACCATTTCATTTCTAGTTTCATGCTTTCCAACATGCCACATACCTCATAAATTGAACACCTACACCTATTCTTAACCATGATAGGCCTTAACTTTGCTTATACAACAACTACAAACTTGAACCTCACTCTTCACCTTGTGTGTATCTTGGTTTCTCAAGGAAATATTTTCTTACAAGAATAAGTTGCTCCCCAATTCATCTACTTCTTTTTCTCCTCTCTCTAAACACTTCCTTAATTTTATGACCAACCCATCATCTCAAGCAACCCCTTTCGCCATATCTGATCTTAAACCACTGATTTATACCTTTTTACTCCTCATTTGTTCTTTTCAACTCATCATCCTTTTCTAACCACACTCAGCTAGATACCTCCACCTCACTAAACGAGGTACTTAATCCCTCTTCATCCTTGTCTTCCACCAATGCTGACTCTTCAACACAAGTTTGCAATCCCTCTCCTTCACCTACTATTTCCTACCATAAAGTTCTTCCCTTACTACTTACATCTAACTCAGTCATATTCCTTCACCTTCTCCATCCCTTCCTTTTCATATGGTCACCTATGCTCAAAATAACATATACAAACCCAAAAAGCCTTTCTCCTTCAGTGCCGCCTTCACCCTTTCTCCTAAAAAAAATGAACCCACTTCCTTTACACAAGACACCAAACATGCTCACTAGCTCAAGGCCAGGCATGAAGAGTTCCTTGTCTCTAGAAAAATTACATGCGATCCCTTGTTCTATTTTCCCCTACATAAAACATTGTTTGGTGCAAATAAGACTATTGAATCAAGTGGAACCTTATGGTACCATTGCCCACTATAAGGCACGACTAGGGACCAAAGGTTTTCAATAACATCCAAGCATTGATTTTATGGAAACATTTAGCTCCATTGTGAAAACTGCCACCATTTGCCTTGTTCTTGTTATTGTTGTAACTCATGGTTGGATTATCAATCAACTTGATGTTAATAATGCCTTTTTACAAGGCACCCTCTCTAATTGTGTTTTTATGCAGCAATCTCAAAGCTTTGTTGACTCTCAATTTCCCTCTCATGTATGCAAGCTAAACAAAGCCATCTATGGTCTTCAATAAGCTCTTAGGGCTTGGTACAATGAACTTTAGACCTTCTACTCACTTATGGCTTCCATGATTCAAAAAGTGATACATCTCTTTTCATATACAAAGCTAGTGATCATATAATGTATCCCCTAATTTATGTGGGCGATATTATCCTCATTGGAAATCAACCCTCACTTCTTCGTTAGTCTATGAGTTAACTCTCCACTTGATTCTACTAGATTTTAAGGGAAGAAGATGCACACAACTTATACAAACATAACAGAAGGAAATGCCAAGTTTTTTCAAAGGTAATGCAGTGTTTTTATTATTCTAGAGTTGATTACAAAACAAATACTAGTGCCTGATATATAAGCTAAACAAAAAACTAAACTTCAAAGAAAATAAGAAATAAAAATCACATACATTAACTGAAAAATAACCAAAAAAATAATTCCTAATTTTTCTCTAACTGATTCTCCTAATATTATGTAGAAATCTTCTCAACAAGCTTTTGAATCATTCCTCCAACACTCTCTTTTGATTCAAACTCACACACTCCAAGTAAGCTTCTGAGATATGCATGTCATGACTTGATAAAGTTTTAATGAAGATGTCTCAAACTTGAACTTTAGTATTACAGAACTTCATCACTATTTCACCTTTAGCAACTAATTCTCAAATAAAGTGAAATCTCAGCTCAATATGCTTTGTTCTTGCATGAAATGACATTGCAATAGTTGATTTATTATCACAATAGAGCTTAGTTCCCTTTTCTTGCTTCTACTACACATCTTCCAACATTCTTTTAAGCTAGATATATTGACAAGCTACTACAATTGCTACCATATATCCTACTTCTATTATTGACAAGGCTGCAGTAGCTTAGACATCCATTTGACTACTCCTAATCCCAGTCTAAAAACATTTCTAGAAGTTCTTTTCCTATCATCCAATGAATTTGCCCAATCACTGTCACTAAAGCCAATCAAATTGAAATTAGTTACATAAGTGTATCAAATTCCATAATCCAATGTTCTTGCAATATATCTTAAAATCCTCTTTGTTGTACCAAAATGCTACATTGATGGATGGTTCATAAACCTTGACATAACATTAAATGAAAATGAGATATTTGGTCTTGTGTGTGTTAGGTATATTAACCCACTAATAAGACTTCTAAATAACTTTTGATTTGCTTCTTCTGTTCAATCTTCTTTTTGTAACTTTTAATTTGCATTCATTGGAGTAGCCACCATCTTACAATTTGACATATTGAACTTTAACAAATCGACTACATGTTTCTCTTGACAAATAAATATTCCAGCTTCATCTTGCAGAATTTCTAGGCTAAGAAAATAGTGTAGCAAGCCCAAATTTATCATTTCAAGCTTACTTATCATGTTAGTTTTGAACTCTTCTAACAGTGCTGTATTTAAGCCCATATAAATTATATATCTACATATAAATGAACTATAATGTAATCAGTAGTACCTTGCTTCTTTAGATAAAGAGTAGGCTGATTCTCACTTCTTGCAAATCCATTCTACTATAAATGTGTAGCAATTTTGTTGTACTAAGCTTCCTTTAAGCCATAGAGAGCTTTTCTCAACTTATATAACTTTTCTTCTTTTCCACAAGCCATAAAACCTTTAAGTTGTGAAACATATACTTCCGTTTGAAGCTCTCCACTGAGAAATGCTAATTTAACATCAAATTGGTATACCTTCCATCTAAATTAGGCTACCAATGCTAGAAGTAATATGACTATCTCAAATCATGCAACTAGTGAGAATGTCTCATCAAAATTAACTCCTTGCTATTAAGAATATCTTTTTTCCACCAACGAGCTTTATGCTTTTGAACACTTCCATTTGTATAAAATTTTGTCTTGAAAATCCACTTTAGGCCAATGACATTCTTTCCATATGGTAAATTTGTCAGCTCCTATGTTGAATTCTTTTCTATAGACATGAGCTCTTCTTTCATAGGCTTTCTCCACTCCTTTTTGGTTGTTGCCTCATCATAAGATGTAGGATTTAGAGCTAATAGAGCAAACTCTTAATTTTCATAAATCTCCTTTAATTTCTAATTTTTTTTGATGGTGTCTCCTCTAAAGATTCACTTGCTAAACTTGAACTGCTTAAGGGTGTAGTTGCTGAACTGCTCTCAATTGGAGTGAAAGAAATTAGTGGATTTACTAATGTTGAGTTTATTTCCACAGTTAATGGAACCTGGAGCTAATCTACTATGCTGCTTTTTATGTTGTTATACTATAATTTTAGCCTACATTTTCATTAAACATTACATTTCTACAAATAATTATTTTTCTACTAATAGGAGATCATGCATTTTATATGCCTCAAACTTAGAACAACACCTAATAAAAATACATTTCAATGATTTGTTATCTAGTTTTTGGCAACTTTAAGAATTTACTAAAACATAGGCAATAAAACCAAAAATTTTTTAATGGCTTATAATAGGTTTTCTTCCTTTCCATGCCTTATATGGAGTATAGTCTTGGATAGCTTTTGTTTGGGAGAAATTTAGTAAATATATTGCTATTGCTACAACTTCTAACTAATATGAATTTGGTAGTCCTTTCCCTTTCTATTTTTACATTCTACCATGCCATTCTATTCTAGAGTATACAATGCTATTAGCTCATGTTGTATGCCATTCTCTCAACAAAAATGGTTAAATTCTATTGAGAGAAATTCACCACCTCTGTTTGTAGGAAGTACTTTAATGCTTGAAGGACTTTGCTTCTTAACCATGACTTTAAATTTCACAAAATTGTCAAATGTTTATGATTTGGATTTTAGGTCCAGGTCATTCGGCTAAAATTATCAGTGAACAATAGAAAATAGTAACTTCCTTCTAATGATTCTATGTTCATAGGACCGCACAAGTCTGAATGAACTAGTTTAAGAAATGCTTTTGCTCTTTACGCCTTTCCCATAGGGGATGACTTTCCAATCTGTTTGCCATAAATACAACCTTCACATGTATTAAGTGTAGAAATTTTTGGTAGACCATAAACCATACCTTTCTTTTCTAGCAATTGCAATCCCTTCACATTTAGGTGTCCATAGCGTAGATGCTACAACTTGGACTCAACTTTTTTCTCCAGCTACCAAGACAAAATCTTCCATAGTAGAGACTTCAAGGGGAAACATTCTATTCTTGGTCATTAAAACTCTTGCAGACACTTGACCTGATTGCTTATTAGTAATATTGTCAAACAAAATAGAATATCCAATATCCATTAACTATCTTACACTCAGCAAATTATGTGCCAAAGTAGGAACAAGTTGAACATCATACAAGTGCTTTGATTTACATTGGCTAGTTTTAATGGCTACTATCCCTTTTCCTTCAACTTGCATCTCTTGATCATTTCCTAACTTGAGCTTCTTCTTTTGGGTCCTATCAAGGTATTTAAAAATGACCTTCTTTTCCTATCATATGATTGGAATAACCATTATCCACAAACTAGACTTTACCTTATACATCAACTGGGTCACAATATGCCATAAATAACCTGCTTTCTCCACTGGTTTCTTAGCAAAATTTACTTATTTATTTTAAACCAACATTCAGCTTTCACATGCCCAAATTTCTTGCAATGATGACACTGGATGCTGCCATTGTTGTTCCTAGATCTTTGCTCAGATCCTTTGCCTCCTCCTCTACCATGGTTGAAATTCTTTCCTCTAAATCCTCCTTTGCCTTTTCCATAACTTACAGCTTTTTTAGGTTCCTTTAATCCTTTTCCTTTTACTTGAAATGCCTTTTCTTCATTCTTGTCTTGTTTTCGGTTGAGCCTTACTTCATTAGATTGTAAAGAACCCATCAACTTATCAAAAGTATAAGTTAACAGATTTTTAAACTCCTCAATAGCTGCAACCACATGATCAAATTTAGAAGGTAAACTCCTTAATATATGCTTCACCATTGTTTTCTTTGAAATCTCTTCTTTATAAGATCTCATTTGGTTGACAATTCCTACTACTTTGGTTAAAAACTCCTACATCGATTCTTTGTTCTTCATGCACAAGTTCTGGAACTCCTGGCAAAGCATCTGCAACTTAACTCTAACCACTATAGATGAGCAATGAAATGTTGTCTACAATATTGTCCAAGCTTCCTTTGTTATTAATGCTATTGCAATTTTTGAGAAGATTGAATCATCCACTATTTGTTAGATGAAGAATAGAGCCTTTGAATCTTTTTTCTTGTTTTCTCTTAATTTGGTCTTTTTCATCGTGTTCCATGTACCTATTCTTTACTAAGTCCTATAACTCTTGAGACTTGAATAAATTTTTCATCTTGATACTCCATAACTCATAGTTTTCACCTTTAAAGATGGGTATGGAAGGTTGAAAGATGCTCATTGTATTGCCGTTAGCTACCATGATGTGAATGCCCTAGTTTGATCGCAACATTACATGATACCAATCGGTTAGGTTTTAAGAGAAGAAGACTCACACAACTAATACAAAAATAACATAGGGAAATGCCAAGGTTTTTCAAAGGTAATGCAACATTTTTATTATTCTACGACTTATTACAAAACAAATACTAATGCCTAATATATAAGCTAAACAAAAAAATAAACTTCAGAGAAAATAGGAAATAAAAATTCACATGCTTTGATTGAAAAATAATCAAAAAAACAATTCCTAATTTTTCCTCAAATGATTCTCCTAATATTTTATAGAAATCTTTTCAACAAGATTTTGAATCATTCCTCCAACAGATTCTCCCTCATTCCTCCAATAGATTCTCACTCAAAGATCTTAGTGCACTTAACTATTCTTGGGTGTGGAAATCGCTTTATCATCTAATAGGCTCTTTCTCTCCCACCAGAAATATTTCACTATAAAAAAATTGGCTTTTAACGGCAACATCCTTTTCACCCTTCTACTCCAATAACGCTAATACTTTTTAGTCATGACAAAGTATCACCACTAAAAGTCAATGCTACAAATATATAGCAGTGAATATAGTTACCATTAAAGCTTATTATAATTTAATTGAAAAAAGTGCCCCTACTAAATGAAAAGGTATTAGTGGCGACAATCATCACTAAATCCATATATTTAGTTGCCACTAATTGTATATCGCTACTAAATCTAAACTTTTAATGGTGACATAAGTTGTCACTATAAGGAAATCTTTAGTGACAATAGTTTGTTATAGGTAAAAATAATTAGTGACTCCACTAAAATTACTACTATATAGATTTAGCAATGACTTATTGCCCTGGGTAAAAATTAATGCCATTTGTCACTATAAGGAAATCTTTAGTGACAACATTTGTCACTGGTGAAAATGAATTAGCAACATAGTCATAATTGCCACTAAAGATTTTTAGCAATGACATGTTGTCACCACTAAAGGCCTTTAGTGACGACCACTAAAGGCATTTAGGGATGATATCATACTTGTCACTAAAGGCATTTAGTAACAAAAAATTATGGTTACAAAAAAGCAAAAGTGAAGGCATTTTTGTGGCAATTAAGCTTTAGTAGCAACTTTTGGTGTTATAATAAAGCTTTAGTGGCGATTATTTTGTTTTTGATACTAAAAAAAACTTTTTAGTGGTGAAATTTGTTGCCGCTAAAGGTAAGGGGAATATTTTTCGGGAAAATTACATTTAGGGACCTAAAAGCTATAATATTTATCTTGAAAGACCTATTACCATTGTTTTAGGTAGAATTAATAAAAGAAGTTACACCCAGTGGTAATAAATCCTTTAAAATAAATATTATTAACTTCAGGTCCTCAAATGTAATTCTCCCATATTTTTTATCTATATATATATATTAAAAAGGGATAATGTACATGAAACTAAATTAACAATGAAGAAAATTAAAATAAAAATAAGAAACAAAAAGCAATATATATATATATGCTAATTGATATGTACAATAGACATTAATTTCTTAATATTATATATCATAATTAGTATTCTAACTATAAGTGCTCTTATAATGTCCTACATGTCAGAACCTATATTGAAATATCTATTAGAACATGAAATGATGGCATAAATTGATACATCAAAATAGCCATCAATAATAAAAAAACATAATTTTATCTTCTCTTCACCTAGCTTGTCTACGAGAAGAGTCATTGGTTGGAGCATTCTATCCCTATTGATAAAGAATAACACTAATCATAGACTGTTATTATTTAACACAACATTAAGGTAAAAGATCATTTACGAGTACCAATTGTATGGTGGCCATAAGGCTAGCTAATTGAGTTTGAATCTTTGAATGAACCCGTCGTTGCATTGTAGCCCACTCTTCTTAAAGCTTCTTTTCCATCTTAGCTTGCATTTCCTCCCACAATCTTTCCTACTCCTCTTGTAATTTTCTCTCCACTTCAGCTGGCATTTGTTCCATCTTTATTGAAACCCTTGAATCCACTTCAGTTGAGTCCATAATTCTTTTCTTTGTCAGTTTCTTTTCATATCCTTTCCCCCTAACATACCTTGACCTCTCCCCTAACATAGTGGCCCAAATCTAATCTCCTGTTAATGAATTCTCATTAACTTCTACTTCTTGCTGGTGAACTAGTTCCTGAATGCGCCTGTAGAGGTATAACAATAGATAAACACCATAGACAACCAGGCAATGGAATAAATAATTGAAGCTTAGTGATCTATAACAACTTACATGGATTTCTTATGATATGGGATCTACCCATTCCACCTCTCCATCCTTGTTCTTACGGGTGTGTTGAAGTTCCTAGACTCGGTCGGGGGGGTACTACTTTTTTTGGTGATAAGATCTCTCTACAATATTTATTGGATGATAATCCACGCTACTATAAGGGAATGACATAAAAAGAAATGTCTACACTCTTTTAAGTACAACATAAATACTTACCATAAAATCCTCAACCTTTGCAAATAAACGAGAATCACATGTATACTTTGTTACTTGCCTTGCCCTATTTGCCTTGTTCTTGCTACTTCTTAGAAACAAACTACCTTCAACTTTAAACTTTCTCGATAATGTATTAGCCACTTCTAATCATCACAGCTGATGTTACTTAATTAAGCTACCTCCTTCTCTTCATTTATGTCACACTTAGCATAATCTAATGCAAGTTAGCCTTCTAAGATCGATATAGTTGATGCATCATCTCAACACAAGTTTTATTTAATCTCTCTTCAGGGCACCCATCATGAACATCAAATTTGTCCAACATAAAACATAAGAAACCAAACTTATTAACTAATAAAGGAATACTATGAATGCTACATTAAGAAAAATGACCAATAAATGTAATATAATACCTTTACTTTCAATAATAAAGTATCCCCATATTTCGCGTAAACTTTATCCCAATCACCATCTGTGAGAGAGACTATGGTTCACACTATATGTCCATTGTAGTTAGTAAAGTCATGAGCCCTATCTCTAACCAGTTTATCTGAGTTCTTAGGGATGTAAACTTTGATCTTTGAACTATATTTTGTCTTCATGTCCATTGATATAGTCTTATATTTTTTCTTACCCTTCTTAGTTGTGCTACAAGAAGCTGTTACATGTGAAAAAAAAAAGCAAATAAATCAGTCATTGGTGTATATGTATGGGAAAAGTGTAACACCATATTTTTCTAGCTCATATCATAATATTTTCATGTCTCACATTCATAATTTCCATGAAGGAGCAAGAGAAAGAGCTAAAATAATACAATTTTCTTACGTTGCGTGTATAAAACTTTCATTTGATGTCATGTGAATCGTGTGAGTTCATAATATATATTCTCATATTTAATTACATGAATACAACTCACTTGGATCATAAAATGTGACCTACAACTCATGGAGCTCAAAGGGAAACTTAAAATAGGCATATTAAATTTCAGCCAGAATTTGCTCTTTTTTTGTCCAAATTTTGGAAAATCATAACTAATTCTAGAAAAATTGAAATAATGCATTTTTAGTTATTTTGGAAATATATGGATGTGTACTTCATACTAAAAATATGTCAAACTATAACATCCACCACAGAGGACGTTTGATATCCAACAATGTCCAGAAGTTAAACTGTCACTGATGTTGTCACAGATTTCTACAGCAAATTTTGAAAATGTCCAATTAATTCCAAAAAAAATCCAATCTATGTAAATAATACCAATCTGGAAAATTGTGGATGTTAGCTAGAGAAAAAAATAGCTCCAGGCCAGCTCAGGCAATTTAGACCTTGGAATTCAATGGAACAGTAACTGTGGTCAGGTAAGGGTCCTGATACTAGATAGAATATTCAAAATTCATATCTCCCTTTCTAGACCTCCAAATGAGGTGCTTCTAGTTGGCATGAGTTATTGTGAATGTCTAGTTTTTCTTCATAAAATTTCATAGCAATTGGACATCATTTGAGCCCTATGTGATAGATTTCATTTTCAGACCAAATGAATAGTGCAGCAGACCAAAATCAGAAAAAAATTGCCAACTTTGAAAATTCATCAAATATTCTGTAGACCTCTAAAAATTATGTTCTTTAGCTTCCCAAAAATCTCTCAACAAGACCTAATTTCATGCCAAATCTCATATTAAGAAAAGCTCATTTGGCCAAAAATTGATATAAGGTTCCATTATGGTCAATTTTGACTCCATATGAGGTATCAAAGTTACCAAATGGCTTTCCCTAGGGTTTGGTACCTTTTGAGCAAGTCTAAAAACACGATTAAGACTTGTGTAAGCTGCCTAAATGATCCCAAACTCCATGCATCTCATTTTAGCCATTTCATCCACACATATGCATATTTGCATAACGCTATTCATGAAGCTAATGTGCCATCATATACTCAATTCATATCCTAGTGGCTACATAACATATTCTCTCATTCATACATGGTATAATGTCATAATTACACATGAATAAGAGGTCATAGACCATATACATCAAGAGGTTACAACATTTGACATAATTATGGCCTTAAAGAATAAAAAATCATGCACTTTGATGTCAAGCTTTCACCTCTCATGTAGTTGGCTTCCACTATCTTGGTTTCTTGGTCCACCTAGCATATTAGCACATTGGAGAGGAGGGGATGAGATTCAAAGAATCCCAATAGCTCATCTCCCATTCAATCATACGTAATGGATGCAAACAAGTCTCATAAATGCATGTATGGTCATGTTGACATGTGCAAACATTCAAGAGACATTTTCATCATTTGAGAAAGTCATACATAGTATACAAAGGCTTGTTAAGCAAGTGGATTAGCCTCACCCAATTTCTTGTGGATATTGGACTTGCCTCACCCATTCTTTAAGAGATTCTTAGACTTAACCATACTCTTGGGAGCCCATCTTGCTTTTGGGAGACTCTTTGCTTTGTCTTAACCAATCTCAAGGGTTCTTGGCTCATTCTCACCATAGCTAAAGGTTCTTGGCCTCACCACACTCAAGTAAACCCAAGCACATATCAAAAACATCATATAAATATAATATGTCATCATAAAATCATGGTATAAGAAATCATGCTATCATACTTTTCATGGATTGAAAATACACATACATACATTCTAAGACAAGCTAAGCACACATCCATGCATGAGAGAAGGTGGAGAGATCTACCTTGCACACAATCACACATTTTTCTCTTGAAACTCCCTCCCTTGCTTCGGCCACACACCCACAAAAGTGTGGGGAAGGTTTCTCTTGGCCTAAACATAATTTATGGAAGCCAATTAGGTTCATGAATTCAATTCTAAGGCCATACAATTTGCTTAGACACTAGGTTGGCTTATAACCTCATTATAGTCCATAAATGCACCTAATAAAGCAACACCCCTCAAATAAATTCTAGGTTATATTCTTTCCTTTCAAATATGATTCTTGACTTCTTTTAAGCCTCTTGGAGTTATCACACAATTAAAACCAAGAGCCTAACTATATGTTGCTTCTTTAGGTCATAATATGGAACCTAAGGCACCAACTCATTTTCTATGAGTTCTAAATTTTTTCCAAGGCCTCCCCTCATTTTCATTCATCATACATGACTTAAGAATAGCCTTAGCAAAATTTAAAACTCTTCCTAGCTATAAGAACCCCCTTTGGCCAAGATATAGGGCTTTGTTGGCTTTCATAGAGATTTCTTTGTTTTCTTGAAGGAGGAAGCATGTGGGGAGCATCTTAGGGATCTTAGGAGCTCATTTAAACTCATAATTGGGCCTAGGAATTATCATATGAAATCAGATTTTGGAAGGTGCATACAAAACCCTAAAATTTGCATATTGAAATCTAATGATTTTTTGATAATTCCCTTTGCATATTCTTAATCTCCACACCCTTTTTCCTTAGATTCATGCTTGGTTCTACTTAAAAATCATCTCCTCCTAGGGTTTTCTCAAGTGGGGCAACATGGTGGAGAAGGGAACCAAAGATGACAATCATAGGAAGAGAAATTATCTTATTTTTTTGCTTTTTTTCACTTGAATCTTGTATTCTTTGAGCTCCTCTATTCAAATCCGAATTTTCCCTTGAATTTCTCTCTTGAATCAAATTTATAAACTCCATTTTAATCAAAGGAAACAAAGGAGAAGGGAGGAGAGGAGGTGTGGATGAAGGAAAGCATGAAAAACTACCATGGAAACATACCTTAAGCATGGATTTTCTCCTCCTTTTCCTCTCCCCTGGGTGCGCCACTTTCCTAGGGTTTTTCTTTTGATTTGGGGTAGAATAATCTGAAGCTAAGTGAGGAAGAGTGTGAGGCACCACCTATTTATAAGAGAGGAAGAAACACTTTTTCAAAAATTCTAATTTTGCCCTTCGTTTTTGGCATTTTCGTTTCTCCTTTGTTTTAGCTCCTTTTTGATAACCATCTTTTCCATTATAAAATTTAAATAAAATGCCTTTGGAATCACTCAAATCAGAGATAAAACCTTCTCGAATGAATCAGTCAAAGTTTGGGTCAACTTATGTTAGAAAATATCCACCAGAGGGGTTTTAACTGTCCCAGGGGTTTCCATGGTTTTCAGGGCCTCTGAGAACCCTGGAGAACTCAAAACTTTCATTTAAAAATCCCTCCTATGTGAATTCCAAAAGTTGCTCAAAATTACGAAAATGCCATTACGTTTCGTAAGCTTTTCGTAAGAAATTGTTTCTTCATTCTAGCTATTTTTTCTTTTCATCTGAGTCTAGGATTTTCATTTTTAGGAGTCTAGAATGCTTCCCAAAATTTTTAAGACCTTAACTACATCATTTCAGGGGACTTCCTTTTATATCCGGTAAGTTTCATTCGTTGATGGAGAAACTATACATTACGTTTCTTACGTTTTCTCTGGTTTTTGGAGAACTGGATATTACAAAAAGTGTAAAAAAAAAAGAATTATCTGCATGGAGTGATACCTAAACCACTCAGAACCTATGATCATTATGTAGGAGGCGAATCATTATATATGGTTTGTCTGTCCCTCTGTGGTGGAATGGTGAAAGTGCATCTCCTGACTCCAAATCCCTCTGTGCATGCTTAGATAAGAGTGCACCTCCTGGCGCCAAATCCCTCTATGTAAGCTTAGGTGAAGTCACCTCTCCAGTGTAGAACTTGACATTTGCTAATTTTTGTCCAAATAGAGTATAAGTAACAAGATGTGATAAAACAAACATTAATGGCAAACAAAAGTAGACGATAAAGCACATACATAACAAGCACATAGAAAAAAAAATTGAGTGATGATTAAGGTACAACATAAGACAACATAAAAGTAAATAATAAAAAGCATATATGACATAAGAATATACCAAACTTCAAACAATTTGATAAAAGGGGGACATGTGTTATCCAACCACTCAATCATACAATAGGGATGTTCATATAATAATTGTAAATTTTTCAAATGTTCTACAAGATTGACACTAATCTTGATCACAATCAATGTCCACAATGTCGTTTACAACGTCATCATCAAGCAAATCTTCTCCTTCTTCGTCGTCGGTGGACCCAATCTCATCATTGTCATTAATGAAATCATCTACCACACCCCTTGCGTTATATAACACCCTCATTTCTAGCTCATACCCATCATGCCTTACATGCTCATATACGTATGGGAAGCATAAAAAGGAGATCATTTCATTTTGGGTTCATGTTCTTTCTCACATGGCATCATGCATGGGTAAACATTCACTTGAGTGTCACATGGACCGGGTGAGCTCTTTGTATGCATCCTCATGTTTAATTGCACTATTAAGACTCATTTCAATCCCAAAGATATGCTTTAAACCCATGGAAAGCAAAGAGGGATATGAGACATGCAAATTCGTTTTTGACAGATTTGGCCTCATTTCTGGGCAAAGTTTGGAAATTCATAACTAAATGCAGAAAAATCGAAACTATGCACTCTTGGCCATTCTGGAAATATTAAGACATCTACTTCATGCTAAAAATATATGCAAGTCATATAATCCTACACATAACGTGTTTGACACGCAAAACCATCTGGAGGTCATAGGGGTTCCTGCTACTGTCATAGTTTACTGATATGAACTTCAAAAATGTCTAACTAATTCCACAAAATTCCAATGCAGACAAATGATATCACTATGGGAATATGTGGATGTTAAATAGAGAGAAAAAATGTCCCCAGATCAATTCATCAAACTAAACTCCCGGAAACCGATGAAACAGTACCTCGGGTCTGGTAGGATGACTGATTTTGGGCTGGAATTTCAAAATTGCATATCTTCCTCTCTAGACCTCCAAATGAGGTTCTTCTAGTTGCTACAATTTACTGTGACTTTCTAGTTTTTGCCTATAAAATTTAGTAATCATTGGATTACGTTTGCCCCTCGGATGACACAACTCCATAACTGACCAAATGAACAGTGTTTCTGAAATCCGAAATTCTGATACCAACTTTGAAAAATCATAGAAAATTATATAGACCTCCAAATGACTTGATCTTTAGCTTTCCAAAAAGCTCTAGACAAGATCTAGTCACATGACAAATTTCAAGGCAAGGAGAGGTCATTTGGTCAGATTTGGACATCATGGGCAAAAGGACCATTTTCATGTGTTAAATGAAGCTTCAAGGGTTCAAACTTGCCTCTTCTACCTCTCAAGCTCTATGAGCACGTGGGAATGCATCCACATAGGCTATTAAACATGACTCAAGTGTCTAACAACCCAGATATGCAAAACTCACTCTCCCACACCAACACATACACCTTGTACATAATGGCAAAATCTTACTATTCATACCGAAAGCTTGCTACATCCCTCAAGATGGTTCTAATTCTCATACATACATATTATATACATTCATTTACAAGTATTTAGACTTGCTACATCATATACATCATTACATCATTAGAGTACATCCTCTAGCTTAACTACAAAATAGTGGCAAATGGCTCTTTTACAATTTCTTCACTACATCCCTTAGCTTCAAGCTTGGCGGCTCCCATCTCTTGCCTCACTGGGTCCACCTAGCATGGTTGGATGGTGGAGAGGAGGAGTGAGATTCAAAGAATCTCAATAGCTTATCTCTCATTCAATCATATACACAAAGCATGCAAACAAGTCTCACAATGTATGCATGGGCATGTTAGCATATAAAATCATAAGAAAAGTGTTTGCAACATCTGAGTTGGCCATACATAAAAGGGAACATTTTCAACATGTGAGTAGGCCATACATAACATATAAAAGCTTGCCGAGGAAATGGATTAGCCTCATCCACTCATTTGTGGATTTTGGACTTGCCTCACCCATTCTCTAAGAGGTTCTTAGACTCAACCCTTGCTCTTTGGGAGTCAACCTTACTTTTGGGAGACTCTTTACTTTGTCTCAACCAACTTGAGGGTTTTTGGCTCATCCTCACCATGGCTAAAGGGATTTCGGCTTTTCCATACTCAAGCAAACCCAAACAATCACATAAAACATCATTGAAATACATGAGGTATCATCATGCTAGCATACTTTTCATGGTTCAAAATATACATACACACAAGCAAGACCATGTAAGCACACATCTTATGCATGAAAGAAGGTGGAGAGAGCTACCTTATGGGCTATTCACAACTTTTCCTTTCAACTTGTCTCCTCCCTTGTGGTTTTCACAATCAACTCTAGATGGGAGTGCTTCTCTTGAACCTAACCACACAAGAAACATAGAATTATTCTCTTAACACTTGAGTCATAAAGCTAGGGATTTCTTCTAATAAACCCTACCAAGCATATAAGAGCTAGGGTTCTTTCTCTCACTAGAATCCCACTAATTCTCTTTCCTCTCTCAACTCTCAAACTCTTAAGAGGGAAAGCAAGGAAGAGAGGGCTACATGACTTCTAACCTCCCTCAAGAGTGGTTTCCCACTCTTTCTCTTCTGAACCAAGCTCAAAACATGGCTACTTTAACTACTAAAACCATGGAAAGAGAGGATAAAGGGAGAAGAGCAACATATTAAGAGAAAAGCCATGGAAATCCTTACCTTTCTTGTTCTTCCTTCCTCCTCTAGGCTTCTCTCTCTCTCCTCCGCTCTTTTCTCTATCTTAGAGTGAGCTTAAGTCGGTTACAGAGTGAGAGAAGGAGTTGGGATGCTTTAATAACTCAAATCCTCTTTTTTTACACTTTTCCGGACTAACCCTCACTATAGCGAGCCATAACTCTCGCTACGGCGAGCTCGAATCAGTCCCAGACCTCTGCCTTCGCTATAGCATTCGCTACGGTGAGCAGCTCCCTGAATTTTGTATGGGGTGCCTGAACTCGCTATAGCTAGAAACATTCTCGCTATAGCTAGAAGGCACTCTCGCTATAGCTAGGCTATAGCGAACAGGTACATTCGCTATAGCTAAGCTATAGCTAGTAGACTTAGAAAATTTTCAGCTTCCAAAAATTTTCAGCTTTTTCTTTTCTTTCCCTTTTTTTTTTCTTTTTCTTTTCTTTTCTTCTTCTGGTTGTTACACGTTATGCCCACTTGTTTGAGCATTTATACTTGCATGGCTTAGTATTTTTGGTTCAATATCATCCCAATGCAAAAGGACCACAAGGTCAATTCCTATGTCATCATTCTAAATTAGATTTAATTAGACTGCATCTTATTGATATGCCTTATTAAGAAGGAGATCATCATTCTCACCACTTTCTTCATCTTCTTCCACCTCTGAAAGGCTAAAGAGGTCACGAGGATTTGTCTTCACAATAATTAGCCACTCCATGTTAATGATGTCTCTCAGGTAGAACACTTATTCTGCTTAGTAAGCCAAGACAAAGGGCTCATTCATATCCAACTAATGCCAAGTGTTCACGCTTGTGATACCAAACTCGTCAACCTTATATCCTCTTCCTAAGTGACCCATGTCCCACCAATGATACTTGAAGAGATGTACTTTCTTATTCTTATGAAAGCTCATATATGTCCTCTAGGATGCCATAATACTCTTTCCCTTTGTCTGAGTCATCCCTCTTCACAAGAACTCTAGTATTGTTAGTTTTCCTCCCTAATGCATGATCTCTTATATGGAATCTAAAACCATTGACCAAATAAGTAGAAAAATAGTGCACTATTTTGGCTGGGCTAAGTGCTAGATTAATGAGGTCATCATTAGCTTGGCCCTATATGCATAACTGTAAAACCTACATAGATTAACCATACTCTATTATCATTTATTTGGACAAAAGATCATGAATCAAAATATGCTACTCAATAAAGTATACTATATTAACAAAGGAACCTACTCGTGTATAAAACCATCTGGGAAAGTCCTTAATAGTTAAAGTTTGAGTTTCAATCTTCAATTGGTGTCCCTATATTGTAATAGATAGTTAGGAAATATTTGCCAACTAATTGTTGTCATAGAGATTGGCAAAGGTATGATAACTTACTCTATGAATGGTAAAACATTTGCATAATTTTGCAGCATATACATACAAGCTTGATGGAACTCTGCCTTAGGCAAAGTAATGAACTCATAATACACCCTTGCCCTCCTAATTTGGTTGAAGATGGACTTGTTGCCATTGTCCATGGGTCCATCATCATTTCTAAGAGGCTAATTAAATTTGGTTGGCATATTCTTTAAATAACAACAGCAAAAGGTAAGGTATTCATCGGCTAAATAATGTTCTACAATTGAACCTTCTAGATGAGACTTGTTACGAACATAAGATTTAAACATGCACAAATACCTACGTAAAAAGCATATGGTTGAAAAAAGAAATATCTTGTAAGATTTGAGAAATGGAATAAAATGTATATTGAAACATAATACCTCTCAATAAGGTACATCCATCGGTATTGCACAGGTCCACCAAGTATTGCCTCTTTTGATAAGTGAATGGGCAAGTAAACCATGATATCAAAAAAAGCTGGTAAAAATACCATTTCCAATTTTCATAATATGAATGCAATTTGGGTTTCAAGTTGTTCTAGATCTTCAATTTTAGGAACTTAGAACATAAATTCTTGAAAAATTTACCTAGCTCTATTATTGGCTCTGACACGTCTTATAACACCATAACTTTAATGCTCAACTCATGGAAATCCCACGCCTCATCTCATGTAAATTCTGTGGGAAGCAATATAATGGCATAGGGAATAACAAATCAAAATGCCTTTCTCTATGGGTAAAAATTTTCTCTTGGAGTCCCATGGGTCATATGGACTTATCCTTCTCATTCTCACATTTAAATACCTAAATAACACTCATAACAAGCTCAAGAGATGGTCTATACCTCGAGCAAAGGGAGAAAATACACAAAATACACTAGTGTAACCTCGGATCAGTTTTCTAGATTCTATGCTTGAACTTTGAAAAATCATAACTAATTCTAGAAAAATCAAAATTAGGCACACTATCTCATTCTAGAAAGCTATAGATGTCTACTTTATGCTAAAAATAAATCCAAACTAGGCTGCTAGGCACTGGAAACTGATAGAACAGTATTAGAGGTCAGCTGTCATCCTTGGTACTAATCTCCAAGTTCAAAAATTCATATCTCCCTGCTCAGAGGTCTAATTGGGATGATCTCAGTGGCCATGAAAGTTTTATCATGTCTAGTTTATGCTTATAAAATTTTATGAGCATTAGACATCATTTGGCCCACGAATGACATAACCTAAATTTCTGACCATATGAATAGTACATTATCAGTTTAGTAGAAAAATAGCAACTTTGGAAATTCATAATTAATTCCACAGAGTTTCAAATAATCTGGTCTTTCACTTCCTAAAAAGCTCTGGATAATATCTACATGTGTGCCAAATTTCATGAGCAAATTCGTCCATTTGGTTAGATCTTGATGTTGGGTTGTGAAATAGTCACTTTTAAGCTTTACAAAGGGTCCACACAATCCAAATTAAGCTCTAAGGCAACCATGACCACTTGAGCACATGAGAATGCACCAAAATGACATTCTAAACTTGTCTCAAAGGTACACAAACCTAGATTTCTCAAACTCACTCATCCGCCTAATGATATACACAAGAATGCATATGTCTAGTTTTTCCATTCCATACCCAAACCACGCTATATCATACATTTGGCATTAAATCTCATTCATACACCATACATTTGGGTAATTACATATGCTCATATGATTACAGAACAATTTCATCATGAGATTATATCATATGCCATGTGTATGGCTACAAGAGAAATAAAACTAGGCATTTTCATATACTTTGATGCCAATCTCCTTCTTCTAGGCTTGGTGGCTTCCATTACCTTGCTCAATTGCTCCACCTAGCATGTTAAGACATTGGAGAGGATGGGATGAGATTCAAAATATTTCAATAGCTCATCTCTCATTCAATCACACATAAAGTATGCAATACAAGTCTTAAAAATATATGCATGAGCATATCGACATATGTGAGCATTCATAAAGCATTCTTGGCATTTGAACATATCATGTTTAGCATACATCAGCTTGTCAAGTGAGTGGATTAGCCTCACCTATTCACTTATGGATTTTGGACTTGCCTCATCCATTTTCTCTAAGAGGTTTTGACTCAACCTTACTTTTGGGAGTCTACCTCACTCTTGGGAGACTCTTTACTTTGTCTCAACCAAGTTCTAGGGTTCTTGGCTCATCCTTACCATGGCTAGAGGGCTCTTGGCTTCTCCACACTCAAACAAACTAAGACAAGCATATAAAACATCATTTACATGCACAAAACATTATCATGATACCATGGAATAAGAGCTCATGCTAAAATACTTTTCATATCTTAAAACATACTTACACACATTCAAAGACAATGTAAGCACACATTCATACACGAGAGAAGGTGGAGAGAGCTACCTTGCTTGCATTTGCACTGTTTTTCCTTAAGCCTTGAGTCCTTTCCCTTGACCTCACACACCCAAGAAGGTGAAAATTATTTTTCTTGGCCTAGACATATCGTATGAAAGTTAATTATAGTCTTGAATTACATTCTAAGGCCACACATTTACTAGAAAAGCTAGGTGACTCATAAGGCTCTTTTATAGTTCTATAATCCACTTAATGAAGCAACCTTAAGAAAACATCATCTTGACTCCATTCTATCTATTCACTTATAATTCTTAACTCCATTTAAACCCCTTGGAGTCATCACACAATTAAATCAAGGAGTCTAGCTAGGTGTTGCTTCTTTAAGCCATAATATGGAACATACAAGGCCATCTCACTTTCTATGATTTCTAAAATTCTTCCAAGGATTCCTCTCATACTCTCCTATTATACATGACTCAAAAATAAGTTTAGAACAAATTAAAACTACCCCTAGGTGTCATTTCTACTCTAGGCCAAAGATATACTCTTCTTGGCATCCTTGGAATTTCTTTGCTTCCTTTGATGGGAGAATCATGTAGGAAGCTCTCTTGGTGTCTTAGGAACTCATATGAACACTTAAACTGTTAGAAACGAACTGTACATACAGCAAAATTTTAATTCGTTTCTTCCATGGATCCATCAACTTGATTAAATTGAGTATGAGATAAGTCATTACCTTTTGCGGCGCGCTTTCCTTTTCAGATATCTGGAACTGACGTCTATGCGCAATCCCCTCTATCGGTATCTACACGAACGGTCTGGCAACTTGAAAGGTGTGCTAGCACCTTTTGTTTCTCCACGTCCGTGCGCGAATAGAAGAGAAGATGATCTTCTCTCTCTAGGCATCCGTACACTTTCTCTCTTTAGGTGTACGACTGCTCTCTTTCTTTCTAGGGTGATCGCTTAGGGTTTTTAAAATTTGACCCCCTTTTTGAATGTTTATAAACCCTAGCCTACCTCTCCTTTTATAGAGGTATATTTAGATTGAATTAATTAATTTAAATACATTATTTAAATTAATTTAAATTAATCTTAAACAAATTAGTTAAAATTTGAATTTATCTCATAAAATCAATTTGAACTAATTCATTTATAAATATATATATATATATATATTGAAATATATAATACAATATATATATTTATATCAAATATAAATATATATATTTCGAATTTCTATATATATATATATGAAATATATTATATATATATATATCATATAATATATATATACTTATATTCTAAATTAATTATATATATATATATATAACATGTATCTATAATTATCTCACCTTAGTTAAGCGTAACATTCATCGAATCTAGACACAATTCTAGGTTCAATGAATTTGGACATTCTTGTTCAAGTTGATTCGTTCTTGTGTGCAACCTTGTAGGCCTATATGATATTGGCAGTGGGCCAACAATGTTATTGCACCCACAAGTTACCAGCAGCCTCTAGCAAGACATAGTGACTACCTAAATCACATAGGGTTTGGTGATCCGATACAGCCTATCGTATAACCCTATCACATCCCTTTTATCACACGATATCTTGATCAAGTATGAGGCATGGAATTGTCATCCTTATCTTACTCGATCATTAGTTTCTCGATTTACGTGCAGACTGACAGAACTAATGGAAAACCCTTCCATCTAAGCATGGCTATGCATTTCTCAGTCTCACTCATCGAGGGGCCTAGAGATATCTCTCCGTTAACCAGAGGGATAAATTCCATCTTGACCACTCATCATCCCCTACATGAATCCACTATGCTTGACAATAGCCTTTATGATCACCTGGTCAAAGGTGACTTTTAACAATGCCAAAGCACAGTGTCCTTCATCTTGGAATCTATGATGATCTCATGTATGAGGGATTAGTGACACGGTTATATATGAGGTACGCTTATGACTTAATCCATGAAGCTACCTCATGACGAGTCGATCCAGCACCTAGTTCCCAACAGGCACCTATGATTTTGATTTGTATCTCCATACATGATTAACACATAACCATCAATCAAAATCATACTCGTCTTAATTCATCATCGTTCCCACAATGATGATCGACTAAGGATATTTAGAATAACTAATATAATTTATCCAAGGACATAATTATTATAGAAATATGCAAATATAATAATTGTAAAAGAAAAACTTTTATTCTTAATGAAGCACAATGTTTACAAATGATTGGCCTAGGGAACAATCTCTAACATAAACATCATAAAATATGGCTAGGATTCATGGTAGAGTTCAAGGTGTAATCAAAACCCTAAATTCCATAACTTGATTTCTAAAGCCCCCTTTTCAATTCTAGTTGTATATTCTTAATCCTCACACTCCATAACCTTTGGTTCCATCAAGAACACATAAAGAAAAACTCTCCTCCTCACTTTCTCTCTCTAGACCGAAGCTTAAATGGCTTGAAAACATAAAATTTTACAAGTTGTCAAGTGAAGTCTTACCTTAAAATAGAGCTCTCTTTGCGTAGATTATTTTTCACCCATTGATTTCTTGAAACGGGACCGTTTACTTACCTAAACGAAAGCTTAAACTTCTTCTCTCTCTCCCCTCTTAATGTCATGCCATTGCTACCCATTTTTCTACAAATGGAAGCTTGGAGAAGGTGATGAAGTGTAATCTTACTTAAGAAGCCTCTTTTACAATTTTTTAAAATAACCATTTTGCCCCTACGCCCCTGTTTGCTCTGTTTAGACTCATTTTAACTCCTTTTTGAGAACCGTCTTTTCCATCATAAAATTTAGGTCCTCTAATCCATAAAATTCCTTTGGTTTCATCCAAATTGGATTAAAAATCTTCTCGAACGAACTAGTCAAAGTTCAGGTCAATTGACATTAGAAAACGTCCACCGGAGGGGCTTTAGCTATCCCAAAGCTTTCCATGGTTTTCAGGGCCTCTGAGAACCATGGAGAACTCAAAATTTTCATTTAAAAAGCCCTCATGTGAGAATTCCAAAATTTTCTCAAAATGACAAAAATGCCCTGACGTTTTGTCAACCTTTCGTTACATTTTGTTTCTTAATTCTAGCTCCATTTTTCTTTCCATCTGAGTCTGGGGTTCTCATTTTTAGGAGTCTAGTATTCTTCCTAAATTTTTCAGGATCTTAACTAAGTCATTTTGGGGGACTTCCTTTTGTATCTGGTGACTTTCATTTGTTTATGGAGAAACTGTACGTTACGTTTCTCACGTTTTCAGAAGACCGGATATTACACTTCCATAGGCAACAGACCATGTATTGCAATTAGAAATATGTCTTATAACAATACATGGTGGTCATGGCACTTTAGTCCAAATAATTTTTGGTCACGAGCATGCACACACTTGGAAATGTTTGATAAGAAGGCATCTAAAACCTTTAAATTTGCCAAGAAGCTGCACACCTTCAATTACTCATGTGAAGATAAGGCATAGCATGTTGTAGGCATTATTACTCTATTCCTATTGTTAATTGGATCCAACTGTTGTCACACCTAAAGTGCGATCACGTGGCACCAAACCGAAATCAAAATTAAAAGTAGTAGAGTCGCCACTAAATTTTTATTTCTGAAAAGGAAAAATTTTGGGAAAAACCTTTTAGTTTGGAAAATGGTCTACGAACCAGAAAATAGATCCGGGAGTCGATTGTGAGTGAGAAAGGTGTTAGGCACCCCACTACACCTGTTCTTAAGAACAGTTACCCTAAGTCAGTTATGCAAAATTAAAATGGCCTTAATTTTATTTTAATTCTCCCTAACAAATCACATGTAAAATAAGAAATAAAGAAATTAAAGGAAATGAAATTAAAAGTAAAAAGGAAAGAAAATTAAGAGTAAAATAGACAAAAAAGAAATTCAAAAAGTAAAATAAGAAGGAAATGAATACAATTAAAAGTAAAATAAGATGAAAAGAAATAAAAGGAATAAAACTTAAAGAAAATATTTATTTATAAGGGCAGACTTGACCAAAGATAGGAGCTTAAGGCATACGTACTCTTAGGAGGAATCAAAGTTTACGTAGTTCGAATGAAAACTACCTTTTGGTTGATGTTTTGTTTTTGTTTTTTGTTGTTTTGCTGTTTTTGTTTGATTTTTAATTTTTGATTTTTGATCTTTTTTTTAAAGAGAAAGAGAGTAAAAATCATTTAGACTTTTGCAAACAAAACGAATTTGAAATTAGTTGATGTATTTTTATTTGCAAAAGACTAGATTAATTTTACTCTCGCCTCTTCTTTTCTCCCTTTTTTTTTGTTTTCTTTGTTTTGCTTTGTTTTTGTTTTTTGTTTTGTTTCTGTTTTATTTTTTTTTGTTTTTTGTGTTTTAAGTATTTTTTGGGTTTTTTGTTTGTTTTTATTTTTATTTTTATTTTTTTTTATTTATCAATTTTTTTACCTCTTTTTTATTTTGTTTTGTTTTGTTTTTTGTTTTCTTCTCTTTTTTATATATTTTTTGTTTTTTTATATATTCTTTATTTTAAATGACTAAGCTTTTATTTATTATTATTTTGTTGGGATGAAAAGATAAAGAAAATAAAAATTACTTCCTCCTTTAACAAATAAAACAAATTTAGAAATTGGTTGATGTGTTTTGATTCATTAAAGGTAATTTTAATTTTACTTTTCTTGTATTTTCAATTTTTCCTTTTTTTTCTTGCATTTTCAATTTCCCGTTCATTCTTTTTGACATTTCCTTTTTTTTTACCCTTTTTTTTAACAAGAGAAGTTGAAACTTTGATAAGTTTAGCTATTTAAAATTACTTTAAGGATTTTTAACTGTTTATTTATTTTGTTTATCCTTTTCTTGTTGTTGTTCCTTTTCTTTAGTTGTCATTTTATCTTGTTCTCACTTTTTGAGAGCACTACCCTTGAAGAAAACCAACTTGGCAGGGGTCATTGAAATCCCAGACTTATTAAGATGTGAATTCGAGATCCAAAGAATGTCAAAGAGGCTTATTGCCACACATGACTTTGGATTTGTTTCCCTATATTTGAGGGGACAAAAAAATCCCACACGATCGTTAACAATAAAAGATGAAGTATATAAAAACAGAGGCCAGACATTCCAATGATACAATCCTAAGCGTTTTTACTTTTTATTGATTGTTGCATCAACTTTGTTCAAATTTTGAGTCTTGATGGAGAGTCCACAAAAAAATAATAACAAAAACAACCAAAGATTCCAGGTTATACGTCTTAAATTTCTAATTTGTACTAACCCATCCCCATAACAGAAGGCCTTGAAATTTATTGGAAATCATTAACCGGATCAAGGTGTAATTAAGAAAATGCGTTAAGCCAATAGCTAAAAAAATTGAAAACGTAACTTTTTTTAATTAAAATTTTGGAACAAAGGTGTATCTAGAGTCAAGACCACACATGCATACGTCCCCCACTAACAAATTCCCTAGTTCTGTGAATCATTCCTTAGAAGACGTTCATGCCAAATATTTGCTCTGAAACATGCGTACACCGTAACAAGGGGAAATCCAAATAGATTCAGCAATCATTAATAATAATCAGATACAAAGCTTAAGCCAAATTTCTCTCAAGCATTCAATCGAGCACCTATTGTGCATACCTCAAACATACAAGACATATGGTACTTCGAATTTTAGCCTTCCATTCTAATTACAGATCACCAGCAACCACAAGCAAAATTCATTAGAAGACAGAGAGGGCCAACAATGCTAGTAGCTTACCTATGAGGATAACAGCAAGAAGTTGGATTCTTCCTTCAATCGCAACTCTTCTCCTTTGATATGCTCTTGGAACTCCGTCTCTCCTTTTCTCCTTTTGATTTCAGTCTCAAGATCCGTTTTCTTTTCGAATTAGAAAATCCTCCCCTAATTTCTATTGCTTTCCCACTGTTCTTTCCTTCCTCAGAAAAATCCCTCTCGCCTTCTTTGCCTCTATCTCTCGCTCCCTCAGATTTTTGCCTCAATTTTTTGGTCTCTTCCCCTTTGATTTTTTTTGATTTCTCGTTCACACTCTTTGCCTCCTTCCTTTTTCTAGTCTCTCACTCCCTTTTCTCCCCTTTTGTCTCTCGCTCCCTCCATTTTTTTGAATCTCTGAATCCCTCTCACTCTTGCTAGTTCCCCCCTTCTTAATCTCTTTGCCAGTTGGCTTTTTCTCCCCCTTTTGGCGTTCGCTCTTCCTCCTTCTCTCTATCTCAGGCTCCCTTTCCCTTTTGCTGTCTCTTCTTCCTTCATTGATTCGTGTCCCTGTCTCCCTTTTCCATTTTTAGGTTTTTTCTCTCGACCTTCGATGCTGAAGAGGACACGAGGAGGAAGTCAATCCCTTGACCCTACTGCTGTAGCTTGTCCCTTGAATTTTCTAAGACTCTGTGGTTTGCTCGCCTTCTCATCTCAGTCCTGCTCTCGCCCATCTGCTCCACTGAACTCCAGAGTCGTGCGTCTGTGTCTGCTGCCAGAAAGCATCCAGGGCTAGAGATGCGGGCAGGGTTATGGAGAATGGATCTAGGTTGAAGTGAAGCAGGCCCAACGGAAGTCCAGTTCAAACATTTTTCCCTCAGTCCATTTTTATTAGGTTGAATTTCCTCCCTTTTTCTTTATTATTAGATATTGGATTACAGAAAAAAAATCTTATTTTTTTTTGTTTTTCCTTTTTTCAGTCCCTTACAATTTCATCTTTTTTTTTAGATTTTTTTCTTTTGATTTTTTTATTGTTTTCTAAAGCTTTTAATTAATTTTTTTTTATTTTTTCATTTTTTTTCTTCCATTTTCTCCTAATTTTTTATTTTATTTCTTTTTTTTTCTCTTTTTTTTGGTTTGTATTTTTGCTAATTTGATATTATTATTTTTGTAGTTTATCCGGACAAAATACGGTATTTACAACTGTTGCCTTATTCCCAAATCCACCAAGTCATACTGACTCTTCAATGTGTCATTGGTCTTTCTTGTCACACCCATCATTGTTGAAACAAGGTTTTTACACACATTTCATTTTATATGCATGACATCAAGGTTATGGTGAAGCAGAAGGGTTTTCCAATATGGTAATTGAAAAAAATACTCTTTTTCCCTTAATTGTAAGCATTGGTTAGGCAATCATGCTTTCTTTTTTGTCCTTTCCTAAAGGTTATATTTCCTAACACTTATAATTGCCTTAGTGCTTCAACTTTGGATAAAGGTATAGGTGCTCTTGCTGTTTCAACCTTCCCATCAAATGCCCTCCTATTTCACCGCCAAGGATGAGTAATAGGTAAGAAGCGTTGATGGCCCATAAAGCACACCTTACTACAGAAAGAAACTAAATGTATGTCTTTATGACAACAAGGGCAAGCTAACTTCCCTTTAGTTGACCACCTTGAAAGGTTTTCATATGCTAGGAAGTCATTTATTGTCCACAATACAGCCACTCACATCCTAAAATTGGATTGCGAGTGAGCATCATATGTCTCATCCCCTTCTTCCTATCAATGTTGTAGCTCTTCAATCATTGGCTGTAGATACACATCTATTTCATCACCTGGACACCTAAGGCTAGAATTAGGAGTGTCAACATAAAGTATGGTTGTTTCATGCAATGCCAAGATGGTAAATTATAAGGAACCAAAACCACTGGCCATATATTATGTGTAATGCTCATATTACCATAGGGTTGGAACCCATCACTTGCTAGGCCAAAGCGAATATTTTTGGGGTCCTCAAAAAAGTCAGGATGTTCCTTATCAAAGGTCTTCCATGTAATGGAATCAGATGGATGTCTTAACACACCATCATCCTTTCGTGCATCCTTATGCCACCTCATCTCTTTAGCTGCTGTGTTACGAGCCATATATAGCCTTTGTAGCCTAGGTGTTATAGGAAAATGGCATAACACTTTGCATGGGACTTTCTTGCCTTTATGCCCATCTGACTTCCAATTGGATAGGTTGTGTAATATCCGATTCTCTAAAAACGAGAGAAAATGTGAGAAATGTAACGTACGATTTCTCTGTCAACGAACAAAATTCACCGGATACAAAAGGAAGTCCCCCAAAATAACTTAGTTAAGGTTTCAAAAAATTTGAGAAGCATTCTGGACTCCAAAAAATGAGAATCTTAGGCTCAAACGAAAAGAATAATTGAACTAGAATAAATAAATGAATTGTGACAAAAAGTTAACAAAACGTAAGGGCATTTTCGTCATTTTAAGTAAATTTTGGAATTCATATAGAAGGGCTTTCTAAATGAAATTTTTGAGCTCTCCAAGGTTCTTAGAGGCCCTGAAAACCATAGGAAGTCCCGGAACAATTAAAACCCCTCTGGTGGACGTTTTTCAGTGTTCGTTGATCTAAATTTTGACTGATTCATTCGGGATGGTTTTAGCTCCGATTTGAGTAATTCTAAAAAAAATTTTCTAAATTAGGAACCTAAATTTTATAATGAAAAAGACAGTTCTCAAAAAGAAGCTAAAACGAGTTTAAAAAAATGCGAAAAACAAAGGGCAAAATTAAAATTTTTAAGAAAGTGGAAGCTTTTTGAATACTCTTTAAGTTTCTTATTTCTTCTCCCCTTCATTTGCACGACCTATTCTACCCAAAAACTAGAGAAAACATTAGCTCTCTTAGGCGTACCATGGAGGAGAAGAAAGGAGGAGAAAAAGTAAGGAATTTCATGGATTTTTATACTCTTTCTTCTTCCAAACTTGTTCCTTTCCTTTTAAGCTTTCTTCTTATGGTTTTATTGAAGTTTTTAGATCTGTTTTGAGGGAAGAACAGAGGAAAAAAATTCAGATTTAAAGAGAGAAGGCCAACAAAAGTGAGAAACAAGAAAGAAAACAAGGAAAAATAAGGTAAAATCTTCATCTTATGGTAGCTATTTGTAACACCCCATAATTAATTAAGGTGTTAATCATGGATTAGAATTAATTAAGAGTAAGTAGTATGGGCTCATTGGGCAAGTTAAGTGAATGGAGACTTTAGAGAGATAAATTATTAATATGGGTTTAAGATTTAATTGGGATAGAAATTCTATCTAGGCCTAAATTAATAGATCATGAGAAGAGGCTAATGGAGGCCCAATGGATTATGTGCATACCTAACATAATTTAGTGTGATGGAGGCCCAAGATTTACCTTATATAGACTCTTTTAAGTGGCCCAATAATCCTTGTACAGACCTAAACTCTTGAGCTCTTCAAACTTGGCCCAAACCTAGTTAAACTTCAGCAACTTAAGTGTAAAAACTGGCCCAGTAAATTCTGCAGCCCAACACCTCTAAACTGGCCCAACAAACTTAAAAATCTAAAGCCCAAATGAAGATGGACCTTGGAGCAACCCATGACCCACTTTGACCCAACTTAAGCCCACTTAAAACCCTAATGGTTCAGCCACTCTCATATTTTTCTAAAACTCAAGAGGCAAATTGGAAGCTTGGAGAGGAGGCTAGGGTTTGGGGCAAGAATTCTGCATTTTCTCACATTTAGAGTAAGATTCAGCCAAGGTAATAGTTATACAACTTAATCCCCTCATCTTTCCCTTTAATTTGGTCCAATTAGTTTTTCATTTGGAGTATTTTCACTCCACCCAAAATCTGAAATGTAAGTGTTTAGGGGTTTTCTTGATGAAATTCGTAGGTTGAGCTTAGGGCTGACTTTGGGTGAGTTTAAACCCTCCATTTTGATGCTTTATTGGTTAATTTGAGACCCCCCATAGCTGATTTAGAAAATGGGTGTTAGTTTTGCACGAAATTGCTTAAGATTTTGGGTGGAATGTGGAGTTTTCTAGTAGATGACACTTAAATCTGAAATTGGGACTTGTTGTGGCTGGGTAAATGATTCTTGGGTAGTCATTAGCATTTTAAATTCCTTGGGTACTGATTATGACTATTAATGATGAATTAGAGTAGTAATTCTATGATGCTATGGTTATAGGGGGATTTCTGCACCATTGGTGATTGTTGCAAGTGTCTACAAGTGAGGTAACCGGGTTTACATTAATTCCATTTATATATCTGTGTTAATTTCATATTTTGCTGTACATGAATAATTTGAAATGTTGAATGAATTGGTTGGCTATCTGTTAAATTGTGATTGGACCTTGTGAGTCTATGGTGGAGCTGTGGTGCGGCTGCCACTCGTGCATGTGCTTCGATCGAGCACCGGGTTATGATCAAACCCCAGATGCACTGAGCCCCGGTTGTGCTCAATGAGGAGTAGGTGCCGTGGATGGGCCTCTCCGGTGTTAATGGCCTTTAACATGTGATAATGTGATTGCTAGTATGGGATAGTAATCATGATAGCCTAATTATTTCATTTACTGATATGAATGGTCTATTGCTGGTGTTTATGTGAAATTATGCATGTATGCGAATTAATATGGAGTATATGATGGAATTGCCTTGGTTACTAAGATTCATATCTCACCCCGTCTTATGGGATTAATATTTCAGGTGAAGGTTCTTCGAATAAGGATAAGGATAAGTAAGTGGATGAACATCCATGAGCTGAGGCTCGGTGTGGGGAGCTACACTTGGTCTGAGTAGAATAGGGTAGATGCTAATTTTGTTAAGTCTTGTATAGCATCATCATGTATCTGCATTGCCAAGTGTAGGAGAATGTATTTTGATAGCATGGAATGTAACTAATGAGATATAGGCTTTACTTTAGCTGTTGATGGATGTATGAACCTTGAAATTCATTTTGAGCAATGAAATCCTTTGATATTAGATTGTTGACTTGAATCAGTGATGTATGAAACCATAACGGAATGATAATTGTTGGAAGCTTATGTAACTTCTTGAAATATCAATATGTGTAATTACTGTCATATGGGAGTTGGATGGGCAGGATTTCATACTTAAATTTCAAATTAGAGATGGTAGAATAGCTGGGTAAATAAGGTGCATAAACACCATTGGAGTTGTATAATTCATGGTAGAGTGACCCTAGGGGGTTATTGGAGGAAGAGTGGAGAGTATAAGGCAAGGTTTTAAGAGTTGTAGGTTCAGGAGGTGGTTGGCCGCGGCCAAAATATTATTAGCCGCGGCCAATAGTGGCGAAGTTGCCCAGGGAGAGCACCAGAGAGAAATTCGCCGCGGCTAATATGTAATTGGCCACAGCTAACTTCGAGAGGCTAAACTGGGAGTCGTCCAGAGGGAAATTCGCCGCGGCAAATTGAGGAATTGGCCACGGCGAACTTTTATGAAAATGAGCCAGGCATTCCAGAGAGGAATTGGCAGCGGCCAATATCGAGAGGCGAGCGAGGGAAGTTCCAGGAGGCTTCTTCGCCGCGGCGCCATGTAGGTTGGCCACGGCGAATGTCCCGAAATCCCTATATTTACTAAAAATTCTTGGTTTTTCTTATGGTAACCTCAAGGGATGATTTAGAAACATTAATAGAAGATCAATGTAATGTGGGAATGATAGGTAATATAATCAAGACTTATAAATGAATGTTTGCTTCCCCCTGGGGTATGTAAGTGGTTATGATTATGTGGTTGATGACTCTGACACTATTAAGGTTCAAATTTCCCTGTATTTCCATAATGTAATTAGTCTCAATGCCATATGACCCTGCTTTATGGTTATTAATCATGTGATGTACCTTAATTACAATGATTAGAGGTTAGGGTCGTCACACTATTCCTCCCCCCTCCTTATCCCTATTTCGCCCCATATATGTAGCTACCAGAAGGCTTGAATTTTGGGCAGAACCAAGGGTGAATTCTATGAATTTAAGGGAGGAGAGTAAGAATATGTAAAGGAATTCAAGAAAATGCCATTGATTTTCAAGGTGACAAACCTAGGGTTTCATGGGTTCCCTTGAAAATATGATTTGATGTAATTATTCCTAGGCTTAAGTAAATGTTTAAATGAGCTCCCAAGATCCCTAGAAGTCTCCCCATATACATCCTCCATCAAGAAAACAAAGCAAACTCTATGGAGGCTAAAAGGATGCATAGTCTTGGCCAAAGAGGGTTAAGACACCTAGGGAGAGTTTCAAATTTTTTCAAGACCATTTTTGAGTCATATATGATGAATGAAAATGAGAAAAAACCTTGAAAAAAATTT
This sequence comes from Erythrophleum ivorense, assembly GCA_026724425.1. Lineage (NCBI taxonomy): Eukaryota > Viridiplantae > Streptophyta > Magnoliopsida > Fabales > Fabaceae > Erythrophleum > Erythrophleum ivorense. The sequence continues at coordinate 138,132 of JAIUCV010000899.1, forward strand.
AGGAGGCCTAGAGAATAAATTGGTGCCTTAGGTTCCATAATATGACCTAAAGAAGCAACATGTAGTTAGACTCTTTGTTTTAATTATGTGATGACTCCAAGAGGCTTAAAAGGAGTCAAGAATCATATATGAAAGGAAAGAATAGAGCCTAGAACTCATTTGATGGATGTTGCTTCATTAGGTGCATTTTTGGAACTATAAAAGGGCTAATAGACGAAGTTAGTATTTAAGGAAGATGTGTGGCCTTAGAATTAACTCCATGAACTTGATTGGCTTCCATGAATTATGTTTAGGCCAAGAGAAATGATCTCCACCTTTTTGGGTGTATGAGGTCAAGGGACAGGATTCAAGACTTAAGGAAAAAGTGTGTAAATGCAAGTAAGGTAGCTCTCTCCACCTTCTCTCATGCATGGATATGTACTTACATTGTCTTTGAATGTGTGTATATATGTTTTGAGCTATGAAAAGTATTTTAGCATGAGCTTTTATTCCATGGTACTATGATGATTTATGCATTCAAATGATATTTTATGTGCTTTCCTTGATTTGCTTGAGTGTGGAGAAGCCAGGAATCCTCTAGCCATGGTGAGAATGAGCCAAGAACCCTTAAAGTTAGTTGAGACAAAGCAAAGAGTCTCCCAAAAGTAAGGTTAAGTTAAAAACTTTTTAAAGAAATGGGTGAGGCAAGTCCAAAATCCACAAGTGAATGGGTGAGGCTAATCCACTTACTTGGCAAGCCTATGTATGCTATGTATGACTTGTTCAAATGCCAAGAATGTTTCTTGAATGTTCATATATGTTAATATGTCCATGCATGCATTTTCAAGGCTTGTATTGAATACTTTATGTGTGATTGAAAGGTAGATGAGCTATTGGGATTCTTTGAATCTCATTCCCTCATCTCCAATGTTCTAACATGCTAGGTGGACTAAGAGAACAAGGAAATGGGAGCCAACCACTTGAGAGATGAGAATATGACATTAAAGTGCATAGATTTTGTTACTTTAAGGCCATATGAATGGCAAGTGTTGTAATCCATTGTTGTATATGTCCTATGATGTTATAAACATGTGTAATTATGTTAATATGTTATGTATAAATGAGAAATTATGTTATGTGAATACTAGAATGTAAATTGAGTATGTAATGACAAATTTAGCTTCTTGAAGGCTTAATGCATTAGTGTATAAGTGGAAGAGGAATGGAAAAATTAAGATGCATGAGATTTGGCACTACTTGGACAGTTCATACAAGTCATATTCATACTTTTAAACTTGCCCAAGAATGCCAAACATCAAGGGAAGTCATTTGGACACAATTGGTATCTAATATGGAGCAAAATGGACCATATTGGAAACCTATACCACTTTTTGTCCAAATAAGCTCTTCTTAATATGATATTTGGCATGAATTTAGAGCTTGTAGAGAGATTTTTGGGAAGCTAAAGTTTAGAATTTTTGGAGATCTATGAAATATTTGATGAATTTTCAAAGTTGAAAAATTTTCTGATTTTGGTTCAAGGTACTATTCACATTGGTCTGAAATTAAATTCTATCACTCATAGAGCAAATGATGTCCAATTGCCATAAAATTTTACAAGAAGAAACTAGACATTTCCAGTGACCTATTCCAACTATAAGCACTTCATTTGGATGTCTAGAGAGGGAGATATACATTTTTGAAATTTCTATCCAGTGTTAGGCATCCAGACAGACCAAGGTTACTATTTGATTGGCTTTTGATGTCTGGATGTGCCTAAACTGGTCTAGCGTTATTTTTTCTCTCTAGATAACATCCATATATTTCCAGATTAGTATTATTTGCATGGATTAGATTTTTTTAAAATTAATTAGACATTTTTTAAGTTTATAGTAGAAACCTATATCAGTACCAATAGCCAGTCGGATCTCTACACTTTTTCGAATATCAAACGTCCTCTATGTGATGTTTCATGATGTAGACATATTTTTAGCATAAATTAGACATTTGTAGCTTTCCCAAATAGTAAAGAATGCATGATTTCAAGTTTTCTAGAATTAGTTATGATTTTTTAAACTTTGTGATAGAAAGTGGGAATTTCTGGCTGAAATAGCAACTATGAATTTTATGTATTCCCTTGCCTTGCACGAGCTCTAGGCCAATTTTGATGATGGAAATGAGTTGTATCTATGTAATTAAATATGAAAATATGATACATTGGCTCATATGGTCCATGGGACACTAAATGTGAAATTTATACGCTATGCAATGCCAAAATATTCATTATTTTAATGTTTTTCCTTTGAGAATGTGTATGATTCCTCCAAATGAGCTTTCTAAAAGCATGAAATGTGCTATATAGATAAGGTATTATAGGTTGCACCTAGGACATCTTTAGGCATCGATGTGCTCCTTCCAATACAAGATACAATCATTTTCACATGTATCTATTTTAATGTAGTCTAATTCGAGCTCTTGAATAACTTTCTTCGCTTTATAATAGGAGTTTGGTATTAGTGCTCCCTCTGGAAGCACATCCTTGAATAAGCCAAGTAAAGCATCCACAAACTTTTTGGTCTAATAGTTGAGACATTTTAAGTGAAATAGCCTTACAATAAAAGATTACTTGGAAGCTTTTCTATAGTCTAGATAAAGATCAATCTTAGCATCCTCCAATAGCTCGAAGAAATGCCTAGCTTGCATATTTGGTAGGTCATTATATTCGGAGCCATAATTCACTGCCTCTCTTTTCTGTATGCCCATATGCATCATTTATCATCTCAATAATGTCATCCTCCTTGTCATTATCTTGTTGCACACCATTGTTAGTCTCCTGCAGGTGACTTTAGGCATAATGACAAAGTTCTCCATGTGAATAATCTCACACTTGGTAACTCTCACAAAAACCCTTCTTAGATCCTCCCTTACTCTATGTCTCAACTTGAACTCTATGTTCCTATACACTTTGCATGGATAATGAATCATATCATTAACCTCTGATTGACTAAATGTCCATTGGAGAAAAACTATCCATTCCTCATATATATTTTGGATCAACTCTGTTCTTGATCATTATCGAACTTTTATCCATCTCTATTCTTTGTTTCCTACATTAGGTAACATAAGCAATAAAATTTAGCAATAAAAACCATATCCTAATTAAGCCACACCTTTAATTTTTCATTTAGTTGTAGGGAGCAAGCCACATTATGAACAAGAAATTGTAATTCAATTAAAACTAAGTTTCATTGTCCACACCTAGAAATTTGAAACAACAATCAAAATTCAACTATATATGCAACCATAAACTATCCACTACCATCAGTACCATATTATCCAACCAATGAATCCCCCATACACGTGCATTGAAGACTAAATAAGTGATTGTTGAGTAGTTCTTGATGCTAAGTAAGTGATTCTTGATGCTAGAAATGATGAGTAGTTTATTTCTATAATGGATGATGATTTAAGACTTGGTTTTGGTAATCTAGGACCTCTATAAGTGAACTGGGGAAGTGCTGTAGCATATTGTGTATCTAAGGTTGTTCTACAGTTTTAAAGAGTTAGGTATGTTTATTTGGTCTATTGAAACTTGTTCAAGGTTATCTAAGATTTGTTGGTAAGGAAATGTATACCTTTGCTGATACAATGGTTAAAGTTCAAGCATATAGTAAAGTTCAATTAATTTAACTAATCTCTAAGTCCCTAAATGATAAATGCTAGTATGGAGAGGTAGATAAGAGGCTAGATGTCAATAAAACTAGGTAATCCAACCATAAAAGGCCCTAAAACTCCATTAGAGGGTGTACCAAATAGTTGGGGTGAATATTTAAGAGTTTAGGATTAGAAGTAATTGGAGTTGGGGCAAAAACTACTTGAGTTGTGGTCAAATTCATACAAAACTGAGGAACGATATGGCGCGAGTTATTTCACTATTGCCAGTTGAAAACTTAGCCCAAGACTCTTATAGAACTAAGCCACGCTGCAACGTGGTAATCTCAAGTTGCGATGAGGATCATGATTTTAGCATATGTTAGTTCTAGTAGCGCGCTGAGTCACGGCGTGGGTATTTTAAGTTGCAGCGCAAGTTTAATATTTTAGTTCTAAGGTTACAGAATCAAACTAAGTCGCGACGTGAGTTTATCCTAATGCTTTTAGAGGTTTCAATAACCATCTTAGCCGCAGCAAAGATCTACTAAGTTGCTGTCTAAGTTCCTAAACCCTTAATTTAGCTTCTAAACTTCAAAAAGTCATAACTTTAAGTATGATAATCTATTTAAGGTATTTTTTTTTAATCTAGGTATTTTTTCAAGGTCTATGCAATTTTGAGATTTTTGTTTTTAATTTGTTATTATTGGTATCCTTTTTTTCTTTTTTTTTTTAAATTTTTGATATTTTTGTTTTTAAATGTCTTTCACCATCAAAACAAGCCTAAAAGAGAAGCTTTTTATAACTATACAATGCTACATAATTAACAATATTTCAACATAAACATGCCTCTATTTAATGAAACTAGCATATTTTCTAATGGCTTATCAAAGAAGCAAAAACTATGAAATTGATTTTTATCTCCTAAAGGACTTTAAATTTACATTAGTTTAAATGAATATCACTATTTTATTTCATGTCTCTCATTAAATTTACACTTTCAAGCATAAACAAAAATTAAAGCTTAAAATGCATTAGGCCAGCATCAAAGTATGCATCAAACCAACATCAGAGCCCAAAATGCAAAAATCTATAACTTGAGTAAGATATCTCCAAATTCAGCAAACTTTAGCTCTAATTAAAGATCTACATGTCTACTTTATACTATAAAAATTTCAGCTAAATTATACATCTTTTGTTCCTCAAAAATCACACAACAATAGAGCTGGTCTGGGTGACAATTCTGCATATTCAACCATTGCTGTCATGAATTTCAAAAATTTAGAAATTATTTCATATAACTCCAACAATTACCATCTTAGGCTTGAATTAAACCTCTAAGTACCCTCTAACTATTTACCAATTTTTAAACCTAGACTCTACCATTTGATCCTTCAAATGCATCCCTTTCCAAGCATGCCTTATTTGGGTTCTAAATTTGACACTAAAGAGTCTATATGTGCAAATGATGGCCTTAAACCATTCCACTAACCACCCCAACACTTCTAACAAGTTTCAAATCATATCTTAAGACTACTAGAACTTCCCAAACTCACAAGAAATCTCTAGATCAAAATATAACTACCTAGGTTCCTTATACCACATATAAGTCACCAAGCTACTTAGAGCTTTAAAGATCACACAACCAACCATCATGCATTCAAATTAGTAATATTAAGAGTCCACAATAATATCACAAGAACCATGAAAGACCAATCAAATTAATTGCATTTATATCATACCAAATACATCAAAGTATTAAGTTTTCTCTCAAATCTTCCCTCACTTGCCATATATGCATTTTACAAAAGAATCAAAAGAGACTACATATATCACTATAAGACCTAGCCCTGCTTACTATTAACTTCTAGGGTCTTTTCTATAACAAATACACATTTTAATAAGATCACTATTAATTATTTTCATATATTTGAATAATATTTTAATAATTATTTATTTCAATCATCCCATAATAGAATAGGGATACTCTTCTTTATTATACGACAAAATAGAAATTGGAGAAGTGAAGAAAAAGATTATAACACTCTTTTTCAAGAAATGATATATACATGTCATTCTAAAAATACTTTATCATACGATATTAAATTATAAATAAATAACTTTTAAATGTGTAATGTTTTTAAAATCATATTAGTCATTTAACTAGTGAAGACATAAGTTAAAAGTTCATTTGTCTCAATGTAGTGAATTGTGATTGTATCGACAATAATTAAATATATGTTTGTTTAATTTATTTACATATATAAATATAATATTTTTTTTAGTCTTATTAAGGATTTAATAAAAAGATTATCTCATCTTATTTGTATATTTGTATATAAAATATAATTAATATTATTAAATTTCTAAACTTAATTTTTTTGGATAAAGTTACATCTTTTAGTATAATTTTTTTCAACTTATTTGTATGTAAAAATATTTTTTTAATCATATGAAGAATTTTATAGAAAGATTACCATAAGTAATTTATATATAAAATATAATTAATATTATAAAATTTAAAAATTTATTTTCTTTGATAAAGTTATATTTCTAAGTATAATTTATTTTTCTAACTTATTTATTTATAAAAAAAATTCTAAGTTCAATTTTTTTTATATAGAAATAAGTTACAAAAATATTTTATACTTAAAAATATAATTTATCAAAAAATTACCTTCAATGGCAACTTTAACATATTGATAAAAAATTTTGCGCCAAAACTTTTAGTGGCAACTCAACATATTGATAAAAATTTTGTGCTAGATCTTTTAGTGGTGACAAGTTGCCACTAAAAGTTTTGGAGCAAATAGTTTTAATTGATAAATAATTTTGTGCCAAAACTTTTAGTAACAACTAATATAGTTGTTGTTAAAAGTAACTTTTAGCAGCAACAACTTTTGCAGTCACTAAAAGTTTGGCAAAAGTTTTTTTTTATTTCTAAAAAATTATACAAAACTTTTAGTGGCGACTAGTGTTACTACTAAAAGTTACCTTTAGTGGCAACAATAATTTGTCACCACTATTTATTGCTACTAAAAGTTATTTTTAGTGGCGACTTTTCAGTTGCAATTGAAATGTCACCACTAAATATGACTTTTTGGTGGCAATAATGCTGATGTCACCCCTAAATGTATTTAGCGGTGACTTTTTGTTGCTAATAAATAGTTTTAATGGCAATTTTTCTTGTCGCCATTAAAAATTTTGTCAGAATTAGGAACAATATTTTAACGACAACTTTTAGTGATAATCTAATAAAGTTGTTGGTAAAAATATATTTTCGGTGACAACTTTTTTTGGTTGTCACTAAAAGCCATCACTAAAAGTCAATTTTTTTGTAGTGTATCACTGATCTTTTAAAATGTGCTCACATGCATAAAGCCAAGGCAATAAGTAGTCCCCTTTCCACTTATAACACACTTAAGCTAGATGATGGCTCTCCTAGTCATGATCCCACTGAGTATCGTCAAGCCCTCAATTCTCTTCAGTATCTTTCTCTTACTCGACCAGACACTAGCTGTCCATCAGCAAACTTGCACAATTTATACATAGACCCACCACCACTGATTGGCTTGTTGTACAATGTGTCCTTCAATGCTTTGCAACCACATCCAATAATGGAATTTTCCTTTCAGCTCATTCTCCTATATCTTTTCATGCCTTCTCTGATGCAAACTGGGCCAGTGACATTGATACGCGCCACTCTACCTTTACATCTGTTGTTTTTCTTGGCCCCAATCTCATCAGTTTGAGTTCTAAAAAATAGTCTACCGATACCCACTCTTCAACAAAGGTTGAATATCGAGCTATTGCTCTTGCCACTATTAAAGTTAACTGGATAACCAATATACTCAGTGAACTTGTCGTTGCTCCTCCTACCTATCCTACCATTTACTGTGACAATTTTGGCTCTACCTTTTCTACTCCAATCTCATGTTCCACTCATGTGTGAAGCATATAGATGTTGATTTTTATGTTGTTCGTGTCAAGTAACATACAAGTAGCTTCGCTTGTCCCATATTCCTACTTCAGACCAACTCACAAATTCCCTCACCAAGCCATTAGCTCGAAGGCCATTTCTCCATTCCCGTACCAGCTTGGTATCCTCCATGGACCCTTGCACTTTCAGGGGCATGATAGAGCGTAATGTTTAGAGAATATTGCTCTCCCATGCCCATAACAATAACAACTGAATTATCTCTTTAATATTTGTTGTCCTTATCTATAGCAAGTTCAATCCCTTGTATTTAGCGATATATAGTGGATCAATTTTATCATTATCTCCTGTATATATCGCTCTCAATATTGGAATATAATGATTAGACTTTTTTGTCATTATCTTTTCTCTCCTCTGTGAAATTGTTTAAATAGAACTGGGGTCATGCACTGTGGCTCAAATTGTATAGCCACGCTCGAGTAGTCTCATGACAAGCCATGACGCTATAAGACCATCAACCCCTATTACCCAAATAGTCTCCAACATGCTATTTATGTTTTTGTTTCTTGGTTTTCTAATCCTGATGAATCAGACAATATATAAGGATTGGATATATAAGCACTCATGGATGAGATATATCTTATAATTAAGGGGAAAAGAAGTAGAAATTTGCCAGCAAGAACATAGTAAAAGTGCAGCAAATTCTTGTCCATAAAACCATAATAAAATAAAACTTTATAACATTAACAACTCCATATTTTTACATGAACATAATAAGAAGAGAAAGAAAATGTAAATATTCTTTTGTTAACCTTTTTTTTTTAATTTTCAAATTTGCAGGTTTGCCAACAAGGAGGATTGAAAACTGTGTATCAAAATTTCCCCTTAAACTATTGCCACAAGCTCAAATTTGAGATGGAAATGGAACATCTACCGAGGGAGAAGGAAGATGATTTTTTAGGGCTTTCCAAATTTGAACTTTGAAGAAGATGATGACTGTGAAATAGAGGAGATAAGACACCTAATAGATAAGATGCAAAGAACTTTGAAGAGGATGACCAATGGCAGAAGATGTGATGCTATGCATTTTGTATGTTACGAGAGTGACAAGTTAGCCCTTGAGTGAAGCTATGCATTTTAGGCCAAGGAAAATTATTGAAATATTTATAATTTCATGTCAAATACCGAGTGCTTTTATTTAATTTGACATGGCAATTTTTATTAATGAGTTAACAGTTATTTTAATAGTATGGACTGATGGTCAAACTTTAAAAGTTTAAGAGGTTAAATTTAAACTTTAGAAGATTAGAAGATTCATATATAACTTATCCAAAAGTATCTTTATTGTTATAGTTTTAGTCTCTCCAATTATTCCACATTTACATGCAAGTAATTTTGTGCAAAAATATGTTGGAGAATATGTGTGTGTGTGTGTGTATCAAAAGGAGAAGAGAAAAAGAGGAGTCCCACATTGCTCAAACAAATGAAGGCCTAAGGGTATAAATATTAACATGTGATTATGGAAGAGCAAAATGGGCCTAGAAGGAGAATGGGCTCACGCGCACAAAAGGTTGGGCCAACACAGTTGAGCTTAGTTGAAATTCGTCGATTTGCCCCCCTGCGCGCAAAATATATGCAGTGTAGGACACTTTTTTACCATTGCCAGAAATTATTTTTTGAAAATTAAATATTTTCAAATAGCCTTCCAGAATATCCACAATTTTAAGGCTTCAGTTATAAGTTCATGATGTAAATATTTCTGGACGTTGGTAATTCGTTTACTGGAAATTACTAATCCATTTTTGGATTTTATTATTCAATTTAATTTCCATTAATCCTCATGTCAGAAACCGCCCAACGTTTAGAAACATCCTCATTAATATAATTAAACGTGGTCCAATGTCTCAATGCACTTGTACCTATAAATACCGCATTACTTACAGGGTTCGATGCACCACAACTACGGATAACATTCGAGCTGTTCTCTCTACTACTTCTCTTCATCCCTAAGTTTTTATTTCTGCTGTTCTACTTCCTTGCAACATCGCAGAAGAATCTGTTCAATCCTGGGGAGTGCCATCTTGTGGCAAAATATCTCTCAAAGACAGTGTCCTTATACATGGCTCGAATTTATTTTATTCTAACAAAATTCTTATTGGCAGGTAACAATCTTGAGAGATATGGAGTCACAAGAAAACAACGCTTCTGCTCCCGATGGCCCTGCGGGTGCTAGTATAGGTGCTACATCCTTTGTTTCGTTTGCACTTCCTTTAATGCCACTGTCTAGGCCACCACCTGATATTTCAAAAATTGAGATGTTCGACGGAAAAATTTTTTGAAGGTGGCAAGAACATGTCTACTCTATCCTTGACCTACATGGAGTTTCTGTTGCACTCACACAGTCTGAGCCTTCGTTAGATATTGACCAAAATCAAAGGATTGCTTGGGAATATGCCAACAAGGTATGCAGAAATACCATTATTAACACTTTGTCTAATGATCTCTTTGATGTTTACTATGTGTACAAGGAAGCAAGCAAAATCTAGGAATCACTAATTGCCAAATATACTGCTGAAGATGTTGGGAAGCAAAAGTTTGTTGTTGGAAATTACTATAGATGGGAGATGATCGAGGACAAGGATATTAAGCTGCAAATTAACGAGTACCATAAGCTGCTAGAAGAGTTGAGGGCAGAAAAAATCAACTTACCTGACGAGTTTGTTGCTGGAATTTTGATTGAGAAGCTGCCTGAATCATGGAAGGACTACAAACAATGACTGAAACACAAACAAAAGCAATTGCCACTGTCAGACCTTATCACTCACATCATAATTGAAGACATAAATTGAAAAGAGATGCAAGCTGCAAAAGGCAAAGAGATGGCCTCAAAAGCAAATTTGGTAGAGACAAAGCAGCACGGCAAGAGGTATGACTCTAAAACAAAACCTGACTACAAGCCCAAGAGTTCTAACCCTAAATTCAAAAAGAAAGGAAGTTGCTTTATTCGTGGAAAACCAGGCCACCATGCTGCTCAATACAGGAAAAGGGCTAGAAATGACAATCCTCCTTGGGCCAATCTGGTTCAAGGAAACGAAAAAAATGAAATCATTATAGCGGGCATTTCTCAAGCTCTCTTAGTATCCGATGTGAAAAAATGGGTGGTAGACTCTGGGGCTACCAGGCACATTTGTGCAAATTGTGAGATGTTTGCCTCCTATAATCCTACCAAGGAAGGAGAAGACCATGTTTACCTTCCTGATTCCTGAACTGCAAAAGTTCTAGGAAAAGGAAAGGTTGAACTAAAACTCACATCTGGAAAAACTTTGTCACTCAATGATGTTCTCCATGTGCCTGATGTTAGAGCCAATTTAATTTCTGTAGCTCTATTGAGCAAAGCTAGGGTTAAGGTGTCATTCGAATTTGACAAGATCGTAATGACAAAGAATAATGTGTTTGTAGGGAAGGGCTATTGTACTCAGTGGTTATTTGTACTCAACATTGTTGATATGAATGAAAATGCATCATCTTCTGCTTACTTGTCTGTCTTTATGGTAGATACTTTTGATATATGGTATGCTCGATTAGGACATGTTAGTAAGTCATATTTAAAGAAAATGAAAAAACTTGGTTTAATTTCTGAAATTAAAAATGATTTTCTAAACAAATGTGAAATTTGTGCAGAATCTAAATTAACCAAAAAGTCTCATTTTTCTGTACAAAGAGAAACTGAATTACTTAATTTAATACATACTGATTTGGGTGATTTGAAACAAACTATGATAAGAGGTGTTAAAAAGTATTTAGTAACTTTTATCGATGATTTTTCTAGATATACTAAAGTTTATTTATTGAGAAATAAAGATGAAGCTTTTGATAAATTTCTTTTATACAAAGCTGAGGTAAAAAATCAATTAAATAAAAAGATTAAAAGGGTTAGGTCAGATAAAGAAGGAGAATTTGTTTTATGTAATGAATTTTGTGAAAAAGAAGGAATAATTCATGAAGTAACCCCTCCATATTCATCTGAATCAAATGGAGTAGCAGAAAGGAAAAATAGAACTTTAAAAGAAATGATGAATGCTATGCTTGTAAGTTGTAACGCCCGGTACGTTGTACAATCACTGGAACGGGCCGGTTTGAAAAGCAAGTCCCCTGAGATGAGTGATTCAAGGCCAAATAAAATCTGAATAAAATTTTAAATAATAAAAAATGAAGATTTGAGCCTTGAGTTGCCCAAAAATTGGGGTTGGAGCGATTCAAAAAATTTGTTGAAAGGCCAGTGACATTTTCGTAAATAAGTGTAATTTTGGAAAAACACCTATGAGGGCTTTTTAAATGGAAATTTTGAGTTGCTCAAGGTTTTCAGAGGCCCCAAAAACTATGGGAAGCCCCGGGACTAGTAAAGCCCCTCCGGTGTACTCTTTCCAACGTTGGTTGACCAGAACTTTGACTGATTCATTCGGGAAGGTTTTAGCTCTGATTTGAGTGATTCCAAAAGCATTTTATTAAATTAGGAACCTAAATTTTATGATGAAAAAGGTAGTTCTCAAAAAGGAGCTAAAACGAAGCTGAAATGAAATTACCATTACAGAAGGGAAAAATTGGAATTTATGATTTCTTGAATGTTCTAAAGAGTTCCACACTTTTCTCTCTTCTTCTCCTCTTTAATGAGCACGACCCATTCTGCCCAAAATACAAAAAATCTTCAGCTCTCTTAGGCATACCAAAAGGAGGAGAAAAAGAGTAAGAAAGCCAAGGAGAAACTAGGTAATTTCATGAAATTTCTTGTTCCATCTTCCTTCAATCTTGTTCTCCTCTGTTCCTCCTTTCTTTCCATGGATTTTTTGAATAATTTGGTTCTATTTTTGACCCAGACCTAAGGGGAGAATTTCGAATTTGCTAAGGAGAAGAGAATGAAGGAGAAAGACACTTGAAAGCTCACTTGAACCCTTGGTAATCTTTGCTTTTTGTTGCATCTTCTCTTCCCCCTCCCTTTGTGTGTATTTCAGCCAAGAACAGAACCAAAGGAGGGGAGGATATTCTGTCCAAATACAAGGAAGGAACAAGGGTTTTAGGTCATGGGGAGATGGAATATGGCAAGAAATTCCAAGAAAAAACAATTGAAAACAAGTTAGAAAAAGTGTAGTGTTTTCTAGGGTTTTGCAAAATCTGATTTTGTGTGAATATTTCCTTGGCTATTTGAATGTTTCCTTGAGCTCCTAAGACCTTTAGAAAGCCTCCCAAGTGGTTCTCCCATCAAGGAAAAATCACAAATTCCATGAACCTCCATTATGGTGCATATTTCGGCCAAGCTAGATTCATTAGGCTAGGGGATGTTTTAATTTGTTCTAACCTTAGTTTGGAACTTTATATGATGTTAGAAGATGGGAGAAACCATTGGGAAAAATTTACAAGCCTTAGGTTGGGAGATGAGGCAATGGCTTCCATAATGTAACCTTATGAAGCAACATGGACCTAGGTTTGTGAAAGTGAGTGTGTGATGGCTTCAAAGACTTTAAATGAGGTCAAGAAGTCTAAATATGGCAAGAGAATGGAACCAAGAATGTTAATTATGGTAGTTGCTTCATTAGGTCCTTAATGGAACCATATTGTGACAAATAGAACAAAGTGTAGTCTTAAGAGTGAGTTGGATGTCATAACTTGTTCCAAGAGTATAATTAAGTGTTGTTTATTTTGAATAGGCCAAGGAAATCCAACCCTACTTCCTTGTGTTTGTGGAACCAAAAAGGAGAAGAAACAAGCAAAGTAAAGCTTGAATTTGCACCAAGGTAGCTCTCCACCTTTTCTTGTTGCATATGGTGTCATTGTGTGCTTGTGTGTATGTTTATATATTTGACACATGCCATTTGATGCTATGTTGCTATTTTGGTACCAATATGCTTTCTTGAATATCTTTGAATGGTGGAAATGGCTCATAAGGGTGAGGTAGTGCCAAAAATCCCTTAATATAGGTGAGGAGATGCCAAAAGTCTCATGGCATGGGTGAGATAAGGCCAAAAGTCCCTTGGATAGGTGAGGCTAAGTCAAAAGTCCTAGAAATGGGGTGAGGCTAAACCAAAAGTCCCTAGAGCTCATTCTTGTGCTTGACATGAGTTTGTGACACAAAAATGTGAAAGATGAATGCTTCATAGATTGATTGATTGCATACTTGAATAGGTGTATGAGCTATTGAGATTCAATGAATCTCACCCCCTCCTTTCTCTCATCTCATATGATCTAGGTGGAGTTCAAGATCCAAAGGATGGAAGCCAAGGAGCTTAAATCTCTATCTCTTAGCAAATCTTTCCATATTTGATGTATTATGATGTCTAGAATGTTAAAGTAGATATGTAAATGTTATTTTTGAGCCATGACACTTTGAACAAGTGTAAAACTTTGTAAAGTTAGTGTATGTATTAAGAATAGAGTTTAATGAATAGAATTGTGTAATTTGACCACTTGGGAGCCCACTTGTGCATGTATGTTTGTGGAAGTAACATGGTGAATTTGAGTTTCATGAGGGTTCAGACCTTATGAGAGACTTATTTATGCTATATTTATACTTTCTAAGTTGCTCAAATGTGTATGTAACAATAGATGGCTCATGTGAACCAAATTTGCCTCTTGTTGGGACCAAAATTGCCATATTCTTGAGCTATGGCAAAGTCTGACCAAATAACATCTTCTTGACTTGAAATTTTGCATGCAACTAGATCTTGCCTAGAGATTTTTGGGAAGCCAAAGATCAGGTCATTTAGAGGTCTGTGGAATTTTCTATGATTTTTCAAAGTTGGTATCAGAATTTCGGATTTGCACCAGTACTGTTCATTTAGTCAGTTGTGAAATTGTGTCATCTGAGGGGCAAACGTGGTCCAATGGCTACGAAATTTTATATTCAGAAACTAGGAATTCACAGAGACTTGTAACAACTAGAAGCACCTCATTTTGAGGTCTGAGCTAAGAGATATGAATTTTTGAATTTCTGGAACAGCAACAGTAGTGCAGCACGACCTGAGTCACTGTTCCATTGAATTTCAGTAGCTAAACGTGCTTGTCTGGTCTGAGTCTATTTTTACCATAAATTTAACATTCATAAATTTCCAAATTGGTATCATTTTCATGTATTGGATTTTTTTGAAATTAATTGGACATTTTCGAAGTTTATAGCAGACACTTGCATCAGTACCAGTAGCTGTCCAAACCTTTGCCCCTTTTTGAGTGTCAAACGCTTCCTGTGTTATGTTTCATGACCTAGTCCTATTTTTAGAATAAATTAGACATGTGTATCTTTCTATAATGACCAAGAACACATGATTCAAAATTTTCTAGAATTAGTTATGAATTCTGAAACTTCATATCAGTAAACTGAACCAGTGGCCCAGATAGCAGCGACCTCAGTGGCTTTTCAGACGTCAAATTTTCTCCTCTTAATGATTCATGAGCTAAAATTATTTTTAACATGGGGTAGACATCTAGATATTTTTGTAATGGTAAATTTTGTTGAGTTTCAATTTTTTTGGATTTAGTTATGAATTTCCGAAGTTGTGACAGAAAAACTGAGAATTTGGCCAAAAATAATAGTGTGAGTTTGATGCTCCCATTTGAATTCCACGAGTTGTGGGCCAAATTTGGTGATGCAAATGAGTTGTATGTATATAATTAAATATGAGAATGTGATATATGAACTCATATGGTCCGTGTGACACCGAATGAAATTTTCATACGCTACGCAACGTAAAATAAGGCATTATTTTAATGCCATCTTTCATTCCCTTTTGTGCAATTCATCATGGGAAATTTAGAAATGATAGGAAGCAAGCTAGAAATATCTGGTGTTACATAAGTTCTTCTGCACCAGATAATTTATGGGGTGAAGCTTTATTATCTGTATATTTTTTATAGAATAGAATACCTTATAAGAAAACAAATAAGACACCTTATGAATTATAGAAAGGATACACACCAAATTTAAAATATTTGAAAGTGTGGGGGTATCTTACAAAAGTTTCATTACCTGATCCTAAAAAAAGAAAAAATTGGTTCTAAAACATCTGATTGCATGTTTATTGGATATGCTGAACATAGTGCATCATATAGATTTCTAGTTTTGAAAAGTTATGTTCTTAATCATAACACTATTATTGAAACCAAAGATGTAGAATTTTTTGAACATATTTTTCCTTCAAAAGTTTAATATACGTCTCAAATAGCAGAAAATTTTCCTTCTTCATCTAAAGTAAATGAAAGTGAAAATTTTGTTGAAAATTTGAAGAGAAGTAAAAGACAAAGAAAAGAAACTTCTTTTGGAAATGATTTTTATACTTATATGTTACAAGATGAGCCATCAAATTTCTCTGAAGCAGTTTCATCTTCCGATGCTCATCTTTAGAAAGAAGCAATTAAAGCTGAAATAGATTCACTAAATCAAAACAAAACTTAGGTTTTGGCAAACTTGCCTCCGGGAGCAAGACCTATTGGTTGCAAA
The DNA here is from genome assembly GCA_026724425.1 of Erythrophleum ivorense. NCBI lineage: Eukaryota > Viridiplantae > Streptophyta > Magnoliopsida > Fabales > Fabaceae > Erythrophleum > Erythrophleum ivorense. Next base: position 154,181 of record JAIUCV010000899.1, read on the forward strand.
TGAGTTTTTAAAAGGAAATATAATCCTGATGGATCCATTGATAAATATAAAGTGAGGCTAGTAGCTAAAGGATTTACTCAAAAATAAAATATTGATTATTTTGATACTTTTTCTCTGGTAACAAGAATTTCCTCTGTTAGAATTTTAATTGCTTTAGCTTCAGTTTACAAGCTTTTTATTCATCAAATGGATGTTAAAACTACTTTTTTAAATGGTGATTTAGAAGAAGAAATTTATATGGTACAACTTGATGGGTGTGTTACTCCTGGACAAGAAAATAAAGTTTGTAAATTTGTTAAATCATTATATGGATTGAAACAAGCACCAAAACAATGGCATGAAAAACTTGATCAAGTCTTAACAAGTGATGGATTTTCCACTGTTAAAGTAGAAAGATGTATTTATACAAAAATTGTGAATGATGGTTGTGTGATTATCTGTTTATATGTTAATGATAGGCTTATTTTTGGTACAAGCATGAATGTTGTGATAGAAACTAAAAAGTTTCTTTCTTCTAAATTTGATAAGAAGGATATGGGTGGAGCAAAGGTGATATTAGGTGTTAAGATCATAAGGAGTGAAAATGGCATTTTACTATCCCAAGAACATTATGTTGAAAAAATTCTTAAAAAATTTGGATTCTTTGAAAAAATACCTGTGAGCACTCCTTATGATGCTAGCACCAAATTAGTAAAAAATAAGGATGATTCGGTAGCTCAATCTACATATGCACAGATTATTGGGAGTCTGTTGCATTTAATGAATTACATCGACCTGATATAGCATATGCTGTGTGTAGATTGAGTAGATATACTCACTATCCAAGTAGTGAACATTGGTTAGCTTTAGATAGATTAATGAGTTATCTGAAAGGTACCATGAATTATGGTATATGTTATAATGGATTTCCTGCTATATTAGAAAGATACAGTGATGCTAACTGGATTTCAGATTCAGAAGAGACCAAATCCACTAGTGGCTATATATTCACTCTTGGTGGTGGTGCAGTAACCTAGAAATTAGCTCAACAAAATACTATAGCGAGATCCACTATGGATTCAGAGTTCATTGCCCTAGAGCTGGCTAGTAATGAGGCTAAGTGGTTGAAAAACTTCTTAGCAAATATTCCATTAGGTGAAAAACTAACACCATCAATGTCATTACATTGTGATAGTCAATCGGCAATAGCCGTTACTAAAAATAAGACCTACAATGGAAAAAGTAGGCACATTCGTTTGAGACATAGTATTATAAGACAACTGTTGAAAAATGAAGTTATATCGATCAATTTTGTAAAGTTAGAATTAAATCTGGCAGACCCCCTAACCAAACCTTTAGGGAAGAAACAAATTTTGGAAACATCAAGGGGAATGGGACTTAAGCCAGTTTGAAAATTAACAATGACAGTAACCCAACCTTTATGATTGGTGATCCCATGAAGAAGGTTCATATGGGTAAAAACAAGCCATTTGTTAATTCTACTAGCACTTTATTATTTTTGGTTTCTTCCTATGATATGAGAAAAAGTGTTATGATGCATTATTGGTGAGGCTGAGCAAAAGCTCTTAATGATTTCATATTCCTTATGGATGGTGTGTTCATTGCAGTCACACTTGATGAAATCACCTATATGAATGTGGAGTGGGGCCGCTCCTATGAGATCATGGTAAAAATCTCTAGAGCATTCATTAAAACCAGGCACGTGCACGGCCATAGTTTAAAGCAAAAAACTACGATAACAACAAAAATTGTGGGAGTATAAATTGACTCTTAAGGCCTCTAATATACAACGAAGAATTGTTAGTTCATAGAAGCTACAAGCTTCACCTACAACTTTGTGTACTAAGCTTTATTAGTCTAGGAATGGTTCATAGTCCGTAAGACACCATATTCAAAATGTTTATACTCATATTTATAACTCAGATGATAGTGATCTTTTGACACACATGTGGGGGATTGTTAGAGAATATGTGTGTGTATGTGTCAAAAGGGGAAGAGAAAAAGAGGAGTCCCACATTGCTCAAACAAATGAAGGCCCAAGGGTATAAATATTAACATGTGATTATGGAAGAGCAAATGGGCCTAGGAGGAGAATGGGTTCACGCGCACAAAAGGCTGGGCCAACACAATTGAGCTCAATTGAATTCGTCGATTCCCCCCCCCCCCTTTGCGCATAAAATATATACGGTGTTGGACACTTTTTTATCATTACCAGAAATTATTTTTTGAAAATTAAATATTTTCAAATAGCCTTCCAGAATATCCATAATTTTAAGGCTTCGGTTATAAGTTCATGATGTAAATGTTTCTGAACGTTGGTCATCCATTTACTGGTAATTACTAATCCATTTTTAGATTTTATTATCTGATTTAATTTTCATTAATCCTCATGTCAAAAATCGCCCAACATTCAAAAACATCCTCATTAATATAATTAAATGTGGTCCAACGTCTTGCTGCACTTGTGCCTATAAATATCGCGTTGCTCACTGGATTCAATGCACGACAGCTACAGACAACATTTGAGCTATTCTCTCTACCACTTCTCTTCATCCTTGAGTTTTTATTTCTGCTGTTCTACTTCCCTGCGACATCGCAGAAGAATCCTTTCAATCTTGGGGAGTGTCATCTTGTGGCGGAATATCTCTCAAGGACAGTGTCCTTGTATACGGCTCAGATTTATTTTATTCTAACAAAATTCTTATTGGCAGGTAACAAAATATGCAATACTGGAATTATATCTTATTTATACATATGAAATTAATGTTCTGGATACAAGCAAATTAAAAAGACTCCAAATATGTCTGTTTATTGACAAAATTAGGTAAAGTGAAATTAAATTTTTTTTACAATTGAAAAAGGTAAAAAGAAGGATGAATTACAGTGAGACACAGAAGTAAATGTCTCTAGTAGTTTGACTGAGACACAGTGCAATATTCCTCATAAATTTGTAACGGCCAAAATATTCCTTAATATGAAAATATCCCCAAAAAATAAAAATACAGATATAATCATATCTAAAGATTCTAAAGCTGCAAATTTGATTGGCATCTCTATTATTTCATTTTTTTAACATTTTTTATTAACGATAAACCTTTTGTTAATTATATATATATATATATGTATATATGTATGTATGTATATTTCACCATGAAAATGTTAAGTGTCTTTTTCTTTTTACATCTTCCATTAATTGAGATGAAAATTCATTTTCTTACTAGAAAAGTTTTTTTAAGTAGGTTCCAAAGTCATATTTTGGCTACTAAATGTAAGAATCTAAGATTATTTTACATATGTTTCCTCTTTGAAAGAATGTCCAGCGAATTGCATATTCGACTTGTTTAAACATTTATTTATTTTTAAAGAACCCACTTTTCTTGTGGGAGGAACATTGTAAACTTGTAATACACGTTGGGACTTTTACATTTCCAAGTTCAAGAATAAGGAATAACAGAAAACCTTTAACCAAATTTAATTTAAAAAAAATACAAAAAATGAACATATATTAACATCTATTTGGTTTACGAGAATACATATCTTCTGGTTCTCTTGATAACAAACTAATCAAATGTAATACAAGTCTATTTCAGCTATGTTTTTAAGCCAAGGGCCAATCCTGGTTTGAAAAATAGCCCTATTTCAAAAGTTAAGCTTGTTTATAAACTTAAGACTCCAATTTGGCCCAGTTTATGCCATATAATATATTATATAATAAATAGTGTATAATATATTGAAGTAATATGAAAAACACACATAGCTTCTCATTCACCAATATGAAATATATACATGATGCGTTAGCCATAACAAAGTAACAAACATAACAAACATTATCTTCTAATATCTAATAATACCTACTTCATCCTATATTCACTAACTACATCTTATCAACATAATATTTGACCATATCTTAACAGAGCAATTAACAAATAACAAACTTTTATACTCCCCCTCAAGTTGGGCTATGGAGATTCACTATACCCAACTTACCCACCAAAAACTCAAATCATTCCTTGACTTATGATTTCGTGAATAGGTCTACCACTTGGTCTCTTATCTGAATATTAGTTAGTTTAATCTCCTTGGACTATACCCTTTCTCTCACAAAGTAACAATCCATTTCCACATGTTTTATACATTAGTGAAATACCAGGTTTTCCACAATGTGAACCATAACTTGATTATCGCAATGTAATATTGTGGGTAATATTTGCTCAACTCCAAGTTCTTTCATGAACCACCGAAGCCAAAGAATTTCGCTCATTGTTGCAGCCATAGCCCTGTACTCTGCCTCCACTGAGGATCTAGCCACCATTGTTTGGTTCTCGCTCTTCCATGAAATCAGTGATCCTCTAAGATTCATGAAATAACCTATACATAAATGTCTCATTAGCCTACAGCCTCCCCAATCTACATCACAAAAGCCTTCCAACTCCAAGCTCCCCTATTTTGAAAGTAAGATTACTTGGCCTATCGTCTTCTTCAAATACCTTAACACACGTTTTACTACATGCATATGAACTTGTTTTGGAGTCCTCATGTGTTGACTCGATGTGTTAACTGTAAAGTCCCACATCGGATAGGAAGGTCCTGGACTAAGGCCTTATAAGTGGGGAGAAGCTCTCCCTACCAACTACGTGCTTTTCCCGTGAGCTAAGTGGGAAGGGACAACCCCAATGAACCAGGAAGGTAGGGTCGAAGACCCACGAACTAGGAAGGAAGGGACAATACCGTTGGAAGCTCTGTAAGTGTGTTGGTATCAGAGTCGGCCTAGCCGCATGTGCAACCTGAGGACGGGTTAGCCCCAAAAGGGGGGGTAGATTGTAAAGTCCCACATCGGATAGGAAGGTCCTGGGCTAAGGCCTTATAAGTAGGGGCGAAGCTCTCCCCACTAACAGTGCCTCCAACGATATTATCCCTTCTTTCCCAATTGTTAAATCTTCGACCCTGCCTTCCTGGTTCGTTGGGGTTTGTCCCTTCCCGCTTAGCTCACGAGGGTATTGTCCTTTCCTTCCCAGTTCGTGGATCTTCGACCCTGCCTTTCTGGTTCATTGGGGTTTGTCCCTTCCCGCTTAGCTCATGAGAAAAGTGTGTCGTTGGTGGAGAGAGCTTCACCCCCACTTATAAGGCCTTAGCCCAAGACCTTCCTATCCGATGTGGGACTTTACAATCCACCCCCCTTTTGGGGCTAACCCGTCCTCAGGTTGCACATGCGGCTAGGCCAGCTCTGATACCAACACACTTACAGAGCCTCCAACGGTATTGTCTCTTCCTTCCTAGTTCGTGGGTCTTCGACCCTGCCTTTCTGGTTCATTGGGGTTTGTCCATTCCCACCTAGCTCACAGGAAAGCGCGTAGTTGGTGGGCAGAGCTTCGCCCCACTTATAAGGCCTTAGCCCAGGACCTTCCTATCCGATGTGGGACTTTACAATCCACCCCCCTTTTGGGGCTAACCCGTTCTCAGGTAGCACATGCGGCTACGCAGGCTCTGATACCAACACACTTACAGAGCCTCCAACGGTATTGTCCCTTCCTTCCTGGTTCATGGGTTTTCGACCCTACCTTCCGGGTTCGTTGGGGTTTGTCCCTTCCTGCTTAGCTCACGGGAAAAGTGCGCCGTTGGTGGGGAGAGCTTCCCCCCACTTATAAGGCCTTAGCCCAGGACCTTCCTATTCGATGTGGGACTTTACAATCTACCCCCCTTTTGGGGCTAACCCGTCCTCAAGTTGCACAGGCAGCTAGGCCGACTCTGATACCAACACACTTACAGAGCCTCCAATGGTATTGTCCCTTCCTTCTTAGTCCGTGGGTCTTCGACCTGCCTTCCTGGTTCGTTGGAGTTTATCCCTTCCCACTTAGCTCACGGAAAAAGCACGCTGTTGGTGGGGAGAGCTTCCCCCCACTTATAAGGCCTTAGCCCAGGATCTTCCTATCCGATATGAGATTTTATAATCTACAGCCTCTTTTGGGGCCAACTCGTCCTCGGGTAGCACATGCGGCTACGCCGGCTCTGATACCAACACACTTGCAGAGTCTCCAACGGTATTGTCCCTTTCTTCCCGATTCGTGGGCTTCGACCCTGCCGTCTTAGTTCATTGGGGTTTGTCCTTTCCCGTTTAGCTCACGAAAAAAATGCGCCATTGCTGAAGAGATCTTCGCCCCCCACATATAAGACCTTAGCCCATGACTTTGCTATCTGATGTGGGACTTTACAATCCCCCCCCCCATTTTGGGGCCAACCCATCCTCGGGTTGCACATGTGGCTAGGCCAGCTCCGATACTAACACACTTACAGAGCCTCCTACGGTATTGTCCCTTCCTTCCTAGTTCGTGGGTCTTCGACCCTGCCTTCCGGGTTCGTTCGGGTTTGTCCCTTCTTACTTAGCTCACGGGAAAAGTGCGCAGTTGGTGGAGAGAGCTTCCCCCCACTTATAAGGCCTTAGCCCAGGACCTTCCTATCCGATGTGGGACTTTACAATCCACCCTCCCTTTTGGGGGCTAACCCGTCCTCAGTTGCACATGCGGCTAGGCCGGCTCTGATACCAACACACTTACAGAGCCTCCAACGGTATTGTCCCTTCCTTCCTAGTTCGTGGGTCTTTGACCCTGCCTTCCTAGTTCGTTGGGGTTTGTCCCTTCCCACTTAGCTCACAGGAAAAGCGCGCCGTTGGTAGGGAGAGCTTCCCCCCACTTATAAGGCCTTAGCTTAGGACCTTCCTATCCGATGTGGGACTTTACAATCCACCCCCCTTTTGGGGCTAACCCGTTCTCAGGTTACACATGCGGCTACGTCAGCTCTGATACAAACACACTTACAGAGCCTCCAACGTTATTGTCCCTTCCTTCTTGGTTCGTGGGTCTTCGACCCTACCTTCCAGGTTCGTTGGGGTTTGTCCCTTCCTGCTTAGCTCACAGGAAAAGCGCGTCGTTGGTGGGGAGAGCTTCCCCCCACTTATAAGGCCTTAGCCTAGGACCTTCCTATTCGATGTGGGACATTACAATCCACCCCCCCTTTTGGGGCTAACCCGTCCTCAAGTTGCACATGGAGCTAGGCCGGCTCTGATACCAACACACTTACAGAGCCTCCAATGGTATTGTCCCTTCCTTCTTAGTTCGTGGGTCTTTGACCTGCCTTCCTGGTTCGTTGGAGCTTGTCCCTTCCCACTTAGCTCACGGGAAAAGCACGCCGTTGGTGGGGAGAGCTTCCCCCCACTTATAAGGCCTTAGCCCAGGATCTTTCTATCCGATATGGCACTTTATAATCTACCACCCCTTTTGGGGCCAACTCGTCCTCGGGTTGCACATGCGGCTACGCCGGCTCTGATACCAACACACTTACAGAGCCTCCAACGGTATTGTCCCTTTCTTCCTGATTCGTGGGTCTTCGACCCTGCCATCTTAGTTCGTTGGGGTTTGTCCTTTCCCGTTTAGCTCACGAAAAAAATGCGCCATTGGTGAAGAGAGCTTCGCCCCCACATATAAGACCTTAGCCCATGACTTTGCTATCTGATGTGGGACTTTACAATCCACCCCCTGTTTTGGGGCCAACCCATCCTCAGGTTGCACATGTGGCTAGGCCAGCTCCGATACTAACACACTTACAGAGCCTCCAACGATTTTGTCCCTTCCTTCCTGGTTCGTGGGTCTTCGACCCTGCCTTCCGGGTTCGTTGGGATTTGTCCCTTCCTACTTAGCTCACGGGAAAAGTGCATCGTTGGTGGAGAAAGCTTCCCCCTACTTATAAGGCCTTAGCCCAAGACCTTCCTATCCGATGTGGGACTTTACAATCTACCCTCCCTTTTGGGGGCTAACCCGTCCTCAGGTTGCACATGCGACTAGGCTGGCTCTGATACCAACACACTTACAGAGCCTCCAATAATATTGTCCCTTCCTTCTTAGTTCGTGGGTCTTCGACCCTGCCTTCTTAGTTCATTGGGGTTTGTCCCTTCCCACTTAGCTCATGAGAAAAGCGCGCCGTTGGTAGGGAGAGCTTCCCCCCACTTATAAGGCCTTAGCTTAGGACCTTCCTATCCGATGTGGGACTTTACAATCCACCCCCCTTTTGGGGCTAACCAGTTCTCAGGTTGCACATACGGCTACGCCGGCTCTGATACCAACACACTTACAGAGCCTCCAACGGTATTGTCCCTTACTTCCTAGTTCGTGGGTCTTCGACCCTACCTTCCGGGTTCGTTGGGGTTTGTCCCTTCCTGCTTAGCTCACGGGAAAAGCGCGTCGTTGGTGGGGAGAGCTTCCCCCCACTTATAAGGCCTTAGCCTAGGACCTTCCTATTCGATGTGGGACATTACAATCCACCCCCCCTTTTGGGGCTAACCCGTCCTCAAGTTGCACATGGAGCTAGGCCGGCTCTGATACCAACACACTTACAGAGCCTCCAATGGTATTGTCCCTTCCTTCTTAGTTCGTGGGTCTTCGACCTGCCTTCCTGGTTCGTTGGAGTTTGTCCCTTCCCACTTAGCTCACGGGAAAAGCACGCCGTTGGTGGGGAGAGCTTCCCCCCACTTATAAGGCCTTAGCCCAGGATCTTTCTATCCGATATGGGACTTTATAATCTACCACCCCTTTTGGGGCCAACTCGTCCTCGGGTTGCACATGCGGCTACGCCGGCTCTGATACCAACACACTTACAGAGCCTCCAACGGTATTGTCCCTTTCTTCCCGATTCGTGGGTCTTTGACCCTGCCGTCTTAGTTCGTTGGGGTTTGTCCTTTCCCGTTTAGCTCACGAAAAAAATGCGCCATTGGTGAAGAGAGCTTCGCCCCCACATATAAGACCTTAGCCCATGACTTTGCTATCTGATGTGGGACTTTACAATCCACCCCCCGTTTTAGGGCTAACCCATCCTCGGGTTGCACATGTGGCTAGGCCAGCTCCGATACTAACACACTTACAGAGCCTCCTACGGTATTGTCCCTTCCTTCCTGGTTCGTGGGTCTTCGACCCTGCCTTAAGGGTTCATTGGGGTTTGTCCCTTCCTACTTAGCTCACGGGAAAAGTGCGCCGTTGGTGGAGAGAGCTTCTCCCCACTTATAAGGCCTTAGGCCAGGACCTTCCTATCTGATGTGGGACTTTAAAATTCACCCTCCCTTTTGGGGGCTAACCCGTCCTTAGGTTGCACATGCGGCTAGGCCGGCTCTGATACCAACACACTTACAGAGCCTCCAATGATATTGTCCCTTCCTTCCTAGTTCGTGGGTCTTCGACCCTGCCTTCCTAGTTTGTTAGGGTTTGTCCCTTCCCACTTAGCTCACGGGAAGAGCGCGCTGATGGTAGGGAGAGCTTCCCCCCACTTATAAGGCCTTAGCTTAGGACCTTCCTATCCGATGTGGGACTTTACATTAACTGCAAATGGGATGTTAGGTCTGGTAATTGATAAGTATAAGAGACGTCCTATCAATCTTTGGTATCTACCTTCATTAACATCTATATCTTCTTGATCTAATTTACAATTTTGTTCCATGGGCGTCGAGCTTGGCTTCCATGCACTTATCCTAGCTTCCTTTAGAATATCAAGTGCGTACTTTCTCTGACTCAACACCATCCCTTGCATTGTTCTTGCCACCTCTATGCCTAAAAAATACTTCAATGGGCCAAGATCTTTGATGCTGAACTCTTTATCTAGAAAGCGCTTCACCTCCATTATCCTTTCATTACCATTTCCTATTACAATTATGTCGTCCACATATATTAAGGCTACAACAAAATCTTTTCTTTCTGATAGATGAACAATGAGTAGTTAGCCTTGGATTTTCTGAACCCAAAAGTTGTCAAGACATTTGTGAATTTTTTATTCCAATTTCTCGAGGCCTATTTCAATCTGTACAAGGACTTCCTTAAATGACACACCCTTGTATCTCCTAGCTTCTCAAAACCTTAAGGCACTTGTATGTATACCTCCTCATTAAGATCTCTTTGCAAGAATGCATTATTTACATCGAGTTGATGCACGCTCGATCCCTTCTTTATAACCATAGCCAATAAGCTTCTGACTGTCACTAACTTTGCTACAAGTGCAAAGGTCTCATTATAGTCTTCTCTTACCACTTGCATGAATCCTTATGCCATTAGCCTCGCTTTATAATGTTCTACCTCACCATTAGGTTTATATGTTATTTTATAAACCCACTTTGAGTCCATGGTACTCTTTCCCAGTTGTAGGTATTCGATTATCCATGTGCCATTCTTTCGTAAAGCTTCCACTTCTTGTTGCATGGCTTCTCTCCATTGTTTGTCCTTTACTGCCTAATAAAACATTTTTGGCCCATCATTTTTCATGATGGCAGTTAAGAATGCTTCATGCCCTAATGAGAAATTGTCATATGATACATAATTAGATAATGGAAATGCTATGTTATTACTTATTGAATAGCTTGGCTCTGTTTGTATTAGGGAAGGTGACAGCTAGACTTCATACTCCTTGAATCTTCATGGTACTTCTTGTGTGCATTGACTCCTTCTTACATGGGCTTATTTAGTTTCATTTATCCTTTAAGTCTTTTCTTCATTCACTACACCTTCCACGTCATCTTCCCTCACATGCTATCTAGTGCTTTCTTTACACTCACTTATTACTTCAATTGCTATATCCTTATTTCCTATCATGTGTCCACCTACCTCCTTTTCAATGATTTATAAAGGCATGTGACCCATCATGGTCCCCATTTTGCATTCTTCTTGACACACCTTCGTGAACGGATATTCTTTCTTAAAGAAAATGACATTCCTTAATGTGTTCACCCTTTTCTGCTTCAAATCATATACTCTATAACCCTTCTAACCCCAAGGATATCTTATAAATACTCTAAATCTCCCCCTTTCCTCAAACTTGTCTATTTTCCCATCACTGCTTATGTAAGCTAGACATCCAAAAGCCCTCATGTGACTATATTTTGGTCTTTTTCCTACTAACCTTTCATAAGGCGTTATGTTTCCAATGGCTCTAGTAGGCAATCTACTTATTATGTATACTGCAATAAGTACACACTCACCCCAGAAATTTATTGGTAGCCTAGCATGGAATCAAAGAGCTCTTGCAACTTCTAATATTTGCCTATTTTTTCATTCAACAACCCTATTTTGTTGGGGAGTATATACACATGTCATCTACAATATTATTCCCTTCTTATTGAAGTATTCCTACATATAATTAGATTTAAATTCAGGCCCATTATCAGCTCTTATCACTTTCACCCTTCTTCCATATTACGTTTTCACTATATTCATGAAGCTAATTAAGGAGTTCTATACCTATAATTTATATTTGACTAGATAAACCCACATGGCTCTACTATAATTGTCAACAATTGTAAGGAAATAATGTGCACTAGTAAGTGAAGGTGTTTTATAACCTCCCTATACATCACAATGGATAAGATCAAAGCAAATACTTGTTTTTATTGAACTTTCTAAATAAGGTCATTTTTTCTATTTAGCCTTCATACACAAATCACAAACTTCATTATATTTACTCTTAGCAAAGCATAAATTCAAAGGAGTCTTATTCATTTTTTCACTTGATGCGTGACCTAACCTCCAATGCCATAACTTCCAATCCTTGTCCTTTGTTGTTGTCATTACCATACTTCCCTTTTGCATTGGCTCTAGAATGTACAAGCCATCTATGACAACCCTATGTAACATCCTCAAAAAGTGTTAGTGACTTTAAGAAAGGATATAAGATTAAATATTAGGCTTAAAGAGTAAGGTACAGGATAGGATAAGGGAAAAGTCAAATTTTCACCTATTTAAAAATTTATATATATATATATATATAATTTAAAAAGCTAAAGATTTAAAAGTAAAAAAAAACTAATAAGATATATATATCTATTTCAAATTATCTGATAGATAACTTAAAGTTAGTTTTAATAGCCAATAGAATTTTAAAATATAATAATAATAATAACTAATAAGATATATATATATATCCTTAGTTAATTTTAAAATATTTCAAATTATTCGATAGATAACTTAAAGTTAGTTTTAATATCTAATAGAATTTTAAAATATAATAATAATAAAAACTAATAAGATATATATATATCTAAAATCTAACCTATTCCTTATTTTTCACTCCTCCATCTGTCTGCTCTCTCTCACGTCGCCAGAAGCCTTTCTTCAAGTAATTCTAACTTGTTCTTTTAATCCCTCTTCAAACATACATCTCCACACCAGGTACGAGAGTAGCTTTTGTTCTTTGTCTCATATGTTTAAATTTTTAAATAGGTGAAAATTTGACTTTTCCCTTATCCTATCTTGTACCCTACTCTTTAAGCCTAATATTTAACATATATCCTTTCTTAAAATCACTAACACTTTTTTAGGATGTTACAATTCTCCCCTCCTAAAAAAAATTTTTGTCCTCAAAATTTAGAGGCACTCAAAACAATCCAAGTCAAATAAATACACATATATAAAGCACACAAAACAACGCATACCTAAACAAACAAGTGTGGATATTCTTGTTTTATCTTTTCTTCAGTCTCCTAAGTTGCATCACCGGGAGTCATTCCCTTCCACATGACCTTTACTAATCAAATGATTTTATGTCTCAGTTGCTTATCCATAACATCCACAATCCGTTCTGGTTTAGCTTTATATGTCATATTCTCTCTAACCTCTATCTCCTCAGGTTCAATGATATGCAAGGGGTCTAGTTGATACTTCTTCAGTTGAGATACATGAAAGACATTATGGACATTTGCTAACTAAGGGGGTAATGTAATTCTATACGCCACGGATCCTACTCTCTCCAAAATCTCATAAGGACCCATGAAACGAGGCGTCAGCTTCTTAGCTTTGATTGACCTTCCAATACCAATAATTGGTGTGACTCTTAGAAAAACATGGTCGCCCACCATAAACTCCAATGGTTGCCTCTGTTTATCAGCATAGCTTTTCTGTCTGCTCTGAGCTGTGAGTAATTTCGATTTGATTAACTCAATCTTTTGAGTAGTTTAGTCCACTAAATCAGGACCCAATAAGCTCCTCTCACTCAACTCTGTCCAACAAAAAGGAGATCTACACTTTCTCCCATATAGTGCCTCATAAGGCGCCATCTGAATAGTCGAATGAAAAGTATTGTTGTAAGCAAACTCTGCTAGTGGAAGGTGACGATCCCAACTTCCTTTCAATTTAATTGCATATGCCCGTAACATATCCTCAAGAGTTTGGATGGTCCTTTCTGACTATCCATCAGTTTGAGGATGATAAGCAGTGCTAAAATTCAACTGAGTCCCCATAAAATTTTGTAGCAATCTCCATAACCTTGAAGTAAATCATGGGTCTCGATCTGACACAATACTCTCTAGCACCCCATGTAATCTGACTATTTCATCTATGTAAATCTGTGCCAGCTTTTCAAGTGGGTAGTTAGACTTGATAGCTAAGAAATGAGCTGATTTGGTTAAACAGTAAATGACTACCCATATGGCATCATGTCCTGATGTGGTTCTAGGTAGACCCATAATAAAATCCATGGTGATACTATCCCATTTCCATTTTGGAATCTTTAGATTTTGTAATAACCCTGGAGGCTTCTAATGTTCAATGTTAACCTTCTGACAAGTTAAACAGTGAGTTACAAATTCAGTCATTTCTTTCTTCATACTTGGCCACCACCAATCCCTCTTCAAGTCATGATACATTTTTGTTGCTCCAGGATGAATGGTATATTTACTCCTGTACGCTTCCTCCAATATAAGTTTCTTCAACCCCTCATCATTAGGAAGGCATATCCTTCCTTTATACTTTAAGATCCCATCATTTCCAACCTCAAAATCTTTACCTCTTCCTTCCTCAACTTCTTCTCTAACCTTTAATAGAAACTCATCCTCTAGCTGTGCTAGCTTTACCTCCTTCAACATTACACTCTCAATTATCAACGCTTCTATGGTGGCGATCAATCCTAATATCTCAATTGGGGTATTTTGGACATCCTTAAATAATTTCTGCTTTCCAACCATCATTTGGGCTGTATGGATAGACTTCCTGCTTAAAGCATCTGCAACAACATTAGCCTTTCTAGGATGATATTTCAATTCATAATCATAATCTTTTAAGAACTCCATCCACCTTCTTTGCCTCATATTAAGCTCCTTCTGGTCAAACAAATATTTTAAACTCTTATGGTCACTAAAGACTTCAAACTACGAACCATAGAGATAATGTCTCCAAATCTTCAAAGCAAACACTACTGGTGCCAACTCCAAATCATGTGTCGGATAATTCTCCTCATGTGGCCTTAATTGTCCTGAGACATAGGCTATAACCTTGCCATTTTGCATTAAAACACACCCAAGACCTTTCTTAGAAGCATCCGTATATAATGTAAAAGTTTGTGTAGGGTCTGGGATCACAAGTACAGGTGCTGTAGTCAATTTGGTCTTCAAATCCTGGAACGCTACCTCACACTTTTCAGTCCAAACAAATGGAGAATCCTTCTTTGTCAACTTAGTCAGTGGCATGGCTATCTATGAAAATCCTTTGATGAACCTCCTATAGTAGCCTGCCAACCCCAAGAAACTCCTGATCTCAGTAGCACTCTATGGTCTTTCCCAGTTTAATACTGCCTCAACTTTGTTGGGATCTACAGACACCCCTTCCGCCGACACAACGTGGCCCAAAAATTTCACTTCCTTGAGCCAAAATTCACACATGGATAGTTTTGCATAAAGTTTATGCTCCCTTAACACCTGTAATACTATTCTGAGATGCTCCTTATGCTCCTCCTCATTCTTAGAGTAGATGAGGATATCATCGATGAAAACCACTACAAATTGATCTAAGTAGGGCCTAAAGATCCTGTTCTTGTAGTCCATGAAAATCGTTGGGGCATTGGTTAATCTAAATGGCATAACCAAGAACTCATAGTGCCCATCTCTAGTACGGAATGCAGTCTTTAGAATATCCTTAGTTCAAACCCATAATTGGTGGTAGCCTGATCTCAAATCAATTTTGGAAAAAATAGCTGCTCCAATAAGCTGATCAAGTAAATCATCAATTCGAGGTAAAGGATACTTATTCTTGATGGTTACCTTATTCAGTTAGCGGTAATCGATACATAGTCTCATGTTTCCATCTTTTTTCTTCACAAATAATACCGATGATCCCCAGGGAGACACACTGGGCCTAATGAAGCCCTTATCCATGAACTCCTCAATCTGTTTCTTCAACTCTGCCAACTCTAATGGAGACATCCGGTAGGGAGCTTTGGAAATAAGCTTCGTCCCAGGCACAAGATCAATGGAAAACTCTACTTCCCTCTCTAGAGGCAAACCTATCATCTCTTTAGGAAACACTTCAGGAAACTCACTAACTACTGCAATCTCATCCACGCCTTCCTCTACTTTCGCTTGAATAGAGAAGAACACCATATAGGCTTGACAACCCTTGCGAACACATCTCTCAACCTGCACAGAGGATAACAATTTTGGTCCACTAGGAAGCCTAGTAGAGACTGGTAGGAAAATAGTCTTCCTCTTACAGTCAATGATGGCATTATTTGCCAATAGCCAGTCCATTCCCATGATAAGATCAATACCCTTCAGAGATAGACAAACTAGATCGATGGTGGATGTCCTACCATTGAATTCAAGCACGCAATTTAAAGAAGCTTGGGAAGCTTTCACCAAAGCTCCAGCGGGTGTAGAGATAATCATATCAAATGGCATTTTATAGACATATAAGTTCAATCGCAGAACACAAGCATCAGACATAAAAGAATGTGTTGCACCACAATCAAAAAGAGCTTCAATTTCAAAGTTTTGAAGTTTGAGAATACCTTTAATTAAATTAGGCGCTTCATTCGCCTCTTATTGAGTCATTGCAAACACTCTGCCTGGGATGGTGGTTCTAGTCTCATTGAATCCTCGCGAGCCGTCTTCACAGAATCTAGAGATATGACCTGGCTTTCCACATTTATAACAAATTAGACACCTTCCTTGATGTACCTTCTCACACTTTGCACACTTTTGGCTATTAGCTGTGCTAGCTGTAGCAGCGGTAGAACCCCTATAAGAATTTTGTCCCCCTATAAACTAACTCCTTGGAGGTCCATTGAATTGACTCATTAGAGGTCCATTGAATTGACTCTTCAAAAGTTAGTTAGGCCGCTTGTTTGAACCACTAACACTATAATTGTTCCTTTTACTAACTCCCCCAGTAGGTCTTATGAATGAAGCTGACCTGGCCTGGTATTCCTTCCTTTTCTCAGTTTCCTTTTCCCTCATTCTTCTGGCAGTGATGCGGAGTTTGGTGCACAATTCTTCGAAATCCTGTATTTGAATAGTGCGTAGGGTGTGTTTATATATATATATATATATATAATTATATATATATATATTTAGGTATGTATATAATATGAATTTATGAATATAAATTTAATATAAATTTTTATACATAGATATATATGTGTGTGTGAATTTGGGAATATAAATTTAATTTATATTTATATATGTAAATTATAAATTTTAGATGAGAAAATTAAGATTTAGAAATGTGGGAACTTCTGTAAATTTAAGTTAATATAAAATTGACTATTCTAATGAATTAATTAAAATATAAAGAAATATAGATTTGAAAGAGAATTTTAGATTCTCTATGATAGCTTTTAAGTTTCTAAAGTAGTTTTCGAGTAATTTTAGAGTAGTTTAGGATAATATATAAGTAGTTTTAAATTATATATTGATGTTTTTGTATATGTGTGACTTTTGTAGATTTTCATTAAAAGCTCTTACTGCTTAGATTTTCTTACCGTGTGACTACTTGTGAGCTAAAAAAGAACAGGTAATTCAGGGTTTTTCCATGTGTGTGCAAACTGGTTTATTATTGTAATTTTAATTAAATAAATAAATTTATCTTGTTGAGCGTGATACAGGTAAATAAGCTGTATGGGATTATGAAACAGTAAAAGTAAATGATTGTGAAATTAATGGAATTGCTAGAATCCTGTTAAATATGCTTGCAAATATAATAAAATTTTGACGTAGTATTTTTATTTTCAAGCATACTTGTGAGCTTAAATTATTGATGTGAAATTTTAGAGTATTATATTTCTTTCAAGTGTGCTTGTCAGTCCTATTTGATATACAATATGGGGTTCTTTATTTTTCAAACATGCTCGTATGAATTTTTGATAAATATGACATGCATAAATGATGAGTTAAGGAGATGTTGGTGAGATATATATGATATGATGACCACGTGGTTTGCCTCCACCTCACGCAAAGTGGTTGGCTTTTTGTAAGGCCCCGTTCCTCAATACTTACCTGGCCGAGTTTGTAAAGGGGGAACGCGGGACAGTGATACCTCCTGGTTTAGTCTTTTAAAGAGGGAAGCCATAGTCTGGGCTTGGGCTCTGTACCTTTGGCCGAATATATCTTGAGCACCGGAGTAGCTTTGCTCGGTCCAATGTGTGGGTCAGATCGTGGATAAGCCTGTGGCTTCAGTCAGTGGTATAAGGCTGGACAGAGCAATAAGGGAGGTTACACATATTGCATTTTATCATGTTGTGCATATAACTATTTCGAATTATACCTTATGATCTTTTGTGTTAATAATTAATAATAGTGATGTTGGATTTGCATTAAGACCTATTGGACATGGTTGTTAGTTTGTATGCACATGGTAAGACTCTGGGTTATTGAGACGTTAGTGCTCACCCCATTCTCTTAATATTTTCAGGTGAAGGGCTGAATAAGAGGCAAGGGAAGTTACCAGAGGAGTGAGCTATTAGCTCTTATACTCCTCGAGCTCATGCTGGGTTAATATTTACTTTTTTGCCATGACCATAGGATATTTTTATTTGGTTTTACTATTTTTGAATCTTAAAACATTATTTAGCTAGCAGTTTGATACTTATAGACCTTTGAATTTAATTTTCTAAAATATTCTAAAATATGCTCAAGATGTGGACTGTGAGTCCCTATGTTTTGAATTGAATAAAATGGGTGGAGCCCTTATTGTTATATAATAACTTGAGCAGGTATTATTGCTTAATAGGGTTGAGCCCTTTTAAGTGAGTATTAACTAGCGTGAGGTGAAGTCTCAAGAATTTATAACTATATAAGTACTTGGCATATATTTAGGGCACGGAGTCCCTAGCCCAATGATTATTAGAGTAGGTGTTACACCCTACCTTCTAAATATGGTAATTATAGTTAAATATGCAATTAATAATTAATGATCAAGGTTTGGAGTTGTTACAGTTTATTACATTATGAAAATATAGGGAAATTTAAACCTTGATGTTAGGGTCATCACTAAACAACCACACACAAAACAACTATGCATAAGAGAAATCATACTACCATGAGGGGTTTACGATTCATCTATTCATCAGTTTCAACACACAAAAATCTCCTGCAAGTATTCCTATATCATTTCCTAGCATTGCCATTGAAGAAACTAGGATTTCTAGGCTAAAGGAAGGAGTTTGAGGTTTTGCGCCGCGGCTAAGTAGCTCTCTGGAATTATTGGGCAAATTTCTCAAATTTCATAGCGGCGATAGCCGCAGTGAGTTGGACTATCGCCACAGCTAGCCTACGCTGCGCTGCGGCGAAAATGCCTCCTGGAGCTATTGTTCCAAGTCTCTAGACTCTCCCCTCGATGTAATACATTCGCGCCGCGGCGAGATTTGCTACTGGACACCCCTCAATTTGTTCCCTCAACTAGCGCTGCGGCGGTATGTTATGAGCCGCGGCGAGGTCTCATTCTGTTACCCTCTTGGGCGATTTTTTTCACTCTGTGCCGCGGCAAGATTACTCAAGCCATGGCTTTCCTCGCCACTGTTACTCTCCAAGAAAATTTTATTCGCTTGCACTGCGATGAGATTACTCATGCCACAGCGCCCCTCAGTTCTATCACTCATTTAGCCGCGGTGAAGCCTTCTTGGCCGCGGTATGACTCTCTCCTGTAGCTATATCTCTTAAATTTCATCCCCTATACTCTAATTCTCATCTTAGGAATACCCTAGGACCACTCCCACTCATTTTATGTGACTCTAAAGGTATTTATCTACCCTATTCATCTAGCTATTCTACCATTACCAATTCAAAACTTAAATGTAAAATTCCACTCCTCCAACTACCCTATTCTAGCAAGTCCATAGAGTAATAACAACAAGAATTCATGCACTATTGGAAATTAACATTTGATATACATTCCATTAGAGGTGTCATACATCAATGGTTCATATCAATATCTAATACATCACATAATTATATTTCCAACAATATACCATACCATAAGTTCAGTAAAATTCATACGTCAGGTATTATGGGTTCATACATCCAATATCAAGTTAAGATAAGGTCTAACTCCTCAATGAATACATCCTAGGTAATCAAAATATAAGAGCCTACACTTAGCAACATGAATACATGATGATGCTATACAAAGGATTACAAAATTTAGCATCTATACTAAATAAGTCAGCCTAAGTATAGCCTTCTCCCCATATGTTAGAGCTCATAAATTTTCATCCACTTACTTCCCCTTATCCTTACCCAAAAAACCTTCACCTGAAATATTAATCCCATAAAATGGGGTGAGATATAAATCTTAGTAACCAAGGCAATTCCATCATATATTTCAGTTGAATTAGCATATAAGCATGATTTCACATAAGTATCGGAAAAATACCAGTCATATCAATAAATGAAGCAATTAGGCTATCATGATTACTGATAAACATATATTTCTATCTATTTTATTCTCCTAAACATAGGCATTTTAATAATAAAATATGGCTTTAAGACTTTAATTAGATAAGATTTTGTTTTAGAAGCCATTTCTATATTTTAGGAATTTATTTACAAAATTGTGGAATTTTAATGCATAAATCTTTTAAAATGAATTTTGTGAATATTTCTATTTCATTCTTTCTATTTTTTTGTGCAGATTTTCAATGCAAACTTGAGCAAATGAATGAAAGGAAAAGACATTAAAAACACAACAAGAAAAAACAAACAAACAAAGAAGGCTGAGAAGACGCTGTAGTTGGAGCAGGGAGGAGACGCTAGCTGGAGAAGGAGGAAGCTGCTGAATATTGATTGGATTTTCAGACTTCAAAGGAGGAGCAGAGACGTAGAAAAGCCTGGTCAGAAGGGACAAAATACTGTGCTTCATTCATTCATTATTGAACCTTCAGCCCTCATGCAGAAACAGCGAGGAGGAGGAATCATGTGGAAACCATGCTGAAATTTACGTGAAGAATTACATGGGTTAGCAAGGCTGTAACGTGGAAGAATCACACATGGGCAGAACCAAATGAAGCACGAGGGAGCTCTGGCTGTAGGAGGAGAAAAAAAATGAGTTGTATGATCAAATTTCAAAGGAGCAACATGAGTGGGAAAGCTACAGAATAAACGAAGAAGGGGCAGCCCCTGCTTAAGAAACACGAAGAGCTGCATGATTCGTGGATAACGTGAAGAAGCTATAGAAATAGTAGAAGGAACATGTGGAATATAATAAAATAAAAGGAAGTGAGGTCCACCTTATATATACATGAAGAGGTTCTACATGAAGCTGACATGGAAGATGCATTAAGAGAACACGTGAATTGATAAATGAAGCACGTGAAGACGTCTGAAGGCGGAAGGCAGAGAGGATGCACGTTAAGATAATATTCGATTCGCAAAAATGCCCTAGATTCCATTCCATTCACACAACTTCATTCACGGTATTCGCCTATTTATTCATTCATTCATAATTCCAGGCGGCATCCATTCCATATAATCCATTCGCACGACTCCTTCATCCACCCATTCATGCATCACCTCCATTCCATCTTCCACCCATCTCCACCATAAAATGAAGTTCTAATCCATCTTGAGGCTAGCTAGGAGGAAGCTCTTGGAGAAGCTTGAATCCATGGAGAAAAATTCAGAATTTTTGGCTAAGACTTTTCTATTTTCCTATACTTTTTCTCTTTCATATATTATCTTGGTTAAGTTGTATTTGATAGGGAATTTGTGTAATTATAATTAGTGGCTGGTTAGACACTAATTAGGGAACCTTTTGTTGATTAATTGATTGTATTAGATACTGATTTTTCATTATTCTCTAATTTCCCATGTGTGCCTCGAAGGTGTTCGATGAAATACATGAATGAAATTATGTGCTTGAATGTGTAATTTGAGGATTCCTTAATGTTTAATTGGTTAATTAAACATTTTAGGATGATGATTCAGAGGCTAATTAATCAGTTAATCAATCAAATTGGGTGTTCATTGATCTTAAAGATAAGATTTAACAATTTAATGCGGGATTGAGGTCTCAATTCAACGTTAGATCATTAATTTCTTGATTCTTGCGTGGTAACTCAAGATAATTTGTTGTGAACACAATTAGGAACTCTTAGGCCAGAATTAATTACAATTAGATTAAGACAAGGATAGTGGATACCAAGGGACAATTCCAAAGCTATTCACAAGACCATCATTCACCCACGATCCATACAATTAGGTAGTTAGTCATTTTAATTGAATTTTATTTTAAATAGTTTAAGTAAATCAAAACCCCCCTAATTTAGGAATTTTTAGAGTCTTTTAATATTTGAAAAACTCAATTAAACATTGAACCCCAATTCCAAGGGAGATGACCTAGGTTGTGCCACTAGCTACATATTTTATCAACCTAGTTTTATTTTAAGGGTTGCGCGACGATCCACTCAAAATTTGATTGATAAGATGGCTCAGAATGCTCAACAGTTTAGATCCAGATCAATGCAAATAGTAAGAGGAGTCAGTGAATTGTATGCTCCAGACTATGGTCAGAGACTTGAGAGCAAGATTGATGTAATGTCTTCTATGCTCCAACGGCTTGCTTTAGATGGGCAACAGTCGCAGTCATCCTCTACACCCTCTCAGACTTGTGCACCACAATCCTACTCTATGCAGACACATTCTTATCCACAATGCTATGCACCTGAGCAGACATCTACCTCTACTACCTTGGTAGGACCCCTGTGTGATATATGCTGTTTGGCCTCACATGCCACTGATCAGTGCCCTATGTTAGAGGACAAAGTAGAGGCTTGTGCTGGGATGTTTCCAGTTAGGCCAATGCAACAAGGGTAGCAAAAATATGATCCCTATTCTAATACGTACAATCCAGGATAGAGGATCACCCCAACCTGAGATATAGGGGAGGGCAACAGCAAAATAGATATAATATTGTGGGACCCAGTGCACAGTCTTCCCAACCTATTAGGCAATCAGTTCCTATACAGGAGGAACCAAAGAAAGGGGATAATATGGGGGACTTGATGAAGCATCTTATGGAGAGTAATGCAAAACTCACACAAGTGGTGTAAAATTTAGAAAGGAGGGTTGATACTCAGTTAGGCCAATTTGCCACTTCTCTCAATGAGAAAAAAAGCTAGGGGTCAGACCAGTTACCTTCTCAGACAATTGTCAATCCAAGGAATAGTAGCAATGTTAGTGTTATCACTCTTAGGAGTGGGAGAGAGGTTCAGGGATCCTCAGATATCATTACCATGGATAAGCCGGCGTCATCAAAAACACACGTCGCACTAAATGAACCTAACAAAGAAGAGGAGCCAAAGAAGATCTTACCTTTCCCACATAGACCTACCTTGGGAAAGAGGCAAACTGAAGCAGATATGGAAAAAGAAATTCTTGAGACTTTTAAGAAGGTTGAGGTTAACATACCATTGTTGGAGGCAATCAAGACTATTCCTAAATACGCCAAGTTTCTCAAGGAAATATGTACCAACAAGAGGCGTCTAAGAAGGAATGAAAAAGTAAATTTTGGCAAGAATGTTTCAACACTCATACAGCCAACAATGCCCACTAAGTGTCAAGATCCGAGCACTTTTACAATCCCATGCACTATTGGGAATTTTGAGTTTTCTAATGCTTTGATTGATCTTAGTGCTGCTATAAATGTTATACCTAAATCTGTTTATTTATCTTTACAAATGGGAGAGCTGAAACCTACCGAAGTGGTTATGCAGCTGGCAAATAAGAGCATTGCCTATCCTTCAGGAGTGTTGGAGGATGTTCTGGTTAAGGTAAAGGACTTGATTTTTCCAGCTGATTTTTATGTCCTTAATATGGAGGATGATAGATATAGACCTAATGGACATGCCCCACTCATCTTAGGTAGACCTTTCCTAAAAACTACAAAGACAATTATAAATGTTCATGAGGGTACTCTTCAAATAGAGTTTGCTGGAAATGTGATACAATTTAATATATTTGATGCAATGAAACATCCATATGATGATAACTCTGTTTGTAGTATCAGCCTGATTGATATGCTAATTGATAATGCTAGTGCTGATTTTAGGGATAGTTTTTTGACTGACTCCTGTGATATTGTTGATCTTGATGATTCTCTGAGACATAATTGTGATAACTCTCATTCTTGTACTATATGTAAAGAAATCGATGAATTTTTGAGCTTACATGATGATATTAACTCTAAGGAATTTATTACTTATCAGAATGATTCTATTTCATCTAGAACCTCTGTCGATTTCACAGGTCTTGTTAATCTTTCTGATACTGATGATTCTTTGCATGTTGATATAGATAGTTTAGGGAATCATGATGCTGATATTCACTTGACTGTTGATTCTTTTAATTCTTCCCATACTACTGACATTCCCAAAGCTGGGAAAGTTGTTTCTTCTGTCTGTAAGTTGTCTGAACAGGTATTTGGCATGGAAGAGATTGAAATCAAACAACTCATACCATCAGTTGAGCAAGCTCCCACCTTAGAGCTTAAACCGCTACCAGACAATCTCAAGTATGCCTATTTAGAGAAAGATGAGAAGCTTCCAGTGATAGTAGCTAGTGACATCACTCCAGAGGAGGAAGAGAAGCTTCTAGTGGTCTTAAAGAGGAGAAGACAAGCAATAGGGTGGACCTTGGCTGACATACCTGGCATTAGTCCTGATACATGCATGCACAGAATTCTATTGGAAGATGGGGCAAAGCCAGTACGGCAACCTCAAAGGCGACTAAACCCACTTATTTTGGATGTGGTTAAAAAGAAAGTTTCTAAACTTTTATCTGCTGGTATTATATATCCTATTTTTGACAGTCAGTGGGTTAGTCCTGTGCAGGTGGTTCCAAAGAAATCAAGGATCACAGTTGTCCGAAATGAAAATAATGAATTGGTGCCCACACGTGTACAAAACAGTTGGAGGGTTTGCATTGATTATAGAAGGCTTAATTTAGTCACTAGAAAAGATCATTACCCCCTCCCTTTTATTGATCAGATGCTTGAGCGTTTAGCTGGAAAATCTCACTACTGTTTTCTAGATGGATTTTTAGGGTATTTCCAGATATGCATAGCCCCGGAGGATCAAGAGAAGACGACATTCACATGCCCATTTAGAACATATGGCTACAGACGCATGCCTTTTGGTCTTTGCAATGCCCCTGGAACTTTCCAGCGGTGCATGGTTTCTATTTTTAGTGATTTCCTGGAACACTGTATAGAAATTTTTATGGATAACTTCACTGTATATGGCAACTCTTTTGATGATTGCTTGTGTAGTCTGGATAGAGTCCTAGCTAGATGCATAGAGAAGAACCTTGTACTTAATTTTGAAAAATGTCATTTTATGGTTCGAAAAGGCATTATATTGGGTCATATTATATTTGAACAAGGCATAGAGGTTGATAAAGCTAAGATAGATGTTATTACTTCTCTACCATACCCGACATGTGTTCGGGAGGTCCGATCTTTTCTAGGTCATGCAGGTTTCTATAGAAGACTCATTCAGAATTTTAGTAAAATTGCTTTGCCATTGTCTAAGCTGTTACAAAAGGATGTTGATTTCCATTTTGATGATGCATGTAAAATAGCTTTCGATGATATTAAGAAATGCTTGACTTCCCCACCCATTATTCAACCCCCCGATTGGAACCTTCCATTCGAACTTTTATGTGACGCATCTAATTTTGCTGTAGGTGCAGTTTTGAGCCAGAGAGTGAATAAAAGGTCCCATGTGATTGCTTATGCATCCAAGACTCTGGTGGGGCCCAAGCAAATTATACAACCACAGAAAAGGAGTTTCTTGCTATTGTTTTTGCTTTGGATAAATTTAGATCTTATTTGCTTGATACTAAAGTCATTATTTTTACTGATCATGCAGCCTTGAAGTACTTGCTGAAGAAGCCTGATGCAAAGCCAAGATTGATCAAATGGATGCTTCTACTTCAAGAATTTGATATTGACATCCGAGATAAAAGTGGAGCTGAAAACTTGGTGGCAGATCACTTGAGCAGAATTGAGGCTCCAAAGGTAAATTCCTTACCCATTGATGATGATTTCCCTGACGAGCATTTATGTGCTATTCATAGTTCCTACCCATGGTATGCAGATTTAGTGAATTATCTAGCTGTTTCTGAATTGCCTGTTGATTTGAATAAACATCAGTTGAATAAGTTTAAGAGTGAAGCTAGGTATTATATTTAGGATGATCCATATTTATGGAGACTATGCAGTGACCAAGTGATTAGACGTTGTGTGCCTGATATAGAATTTAATTCTGTTTTGAATTTCTGCCACACACTTGCATGTGGAGGTCATTTTAGTCCAAAACGTACAGCTAAGAAGGTTCTAGATAGTGGATTGTATTGGCCTACTTTGTTTCGTGATACCTTTGCTTTTTGTAAAAGATGTGCCAGGTGTCAACAAATAGGTAGCATATCTAGGAGAAATGAAATGCCACAACATCCCATTTTGTTTTGTGAAGTTTTTGATGTGTGGGGCATTGACTTTATGGGACCTTTTCCAACTTCTTTTGGATTTTCATACATCTTATTGGCTGTTGATTATGTTTCAAAGTGGGTGGAAGCAAAACCCACTAGGACTAATGATTCTTCTGTGGTTGTAAAGTTTGTTTGCTCTCACATTTTCTATAGGTTTGGTATCCCCAGAGCTATAATCAGTGACCAGGGCACTCATTTTTGCAACCGGAGTATGCATAGCTTGCTTAGCAAGTATGGTGTTGTGCATAAAGTAGCTACTCCGTACCACCCTCAAACAAATGGCCAGGCAGAAATTTCTAACCGAGAGGTGAAGCAAATTTTGGAGAAAACAGTGCAGCCAAATAGGATAGATTGGAGCAAGAGGCTCGATGATGCACTTTGGGCCTATAGGACTGCCTACAAGACTCCTATTGGCATGTCACCTTATCGGCTGGTATTTGGAAAAGCGTGTCACTTACCAATAGAAGTGGAGCACAAAGCTTACTGGGCTGTAAAGAAATGTAATTTGGATTTGAATGGAGCGGGATCTCACAGGAAATTCCAACTCCAAGAGCTTGAAGAAATCATATTGGAAGCCTATGATAATGCAAGAATCTACAAAGAAAAGACAAAGGCATTCCATGACAAGATGATTGCAAGGAAAGAGTTTGCTATCGGCCAAAAAGTTCTACTTTATAAATCTTGCTTAAAGCTTATGCCAGGTAAACTTCATTCTAAATGGGAAGGTCCTTATATAGTTTCTGATGTATTCCCTTTTAGTGCAGTTGAGCTTCAAGATGAGCAGACGGGAGCTAAATTTAAAGTTAATGGACATTGGCTCAAGCACTTTCAAGAAGGAGTTCCAAGCGATGACAAGGAGGAGCTCCAACTTCATAATCCACCCTAATACCCGGTTATTCTCTTTCCCTTTTCCCCTTTTCCATTGTGTTGTCTCTATCTGTGTATTGGATTGTGTGCTGGCATTGAGGTCAATGCAATGTTTAAGTGTGGGGGGGGATACAAATAAATTTTTTGTTTGGTTTTGTTTTGTTTTGTTTTGGTTAGTTGATTTTTCTAGTTTCTAGACTTTTAGTCTCGCTTTTAGAATGTTGAAGTTTTGTGTTATTTTTTCAGTTTTTGAAAAAAAAAACTATGCTTTTGTGGAAGTTGCTAGTATTAAGGGGATCATAGCTTTGATATATCTTGATTTGATAGGGAATTGACCTTGTGTTGAGAATGCAAGTTAAGTGGCAATTAGCTTGTTTTAATGAAATTTGATGATGGTCAATTTACCCTGTGAGATGTTTGAACCTATTATTTATTCATTTCTAGTGTGTATCCCCTATCTTGCTTTTACTCTAGAACTTGGCTTGAATCTTATTCAAGGCCACATTTATTCATTTGCCATGGATGAAAATGATTAAGGCGTTCATTGTTGTTTTGTTTTAGCTAGAGCCAAAAAGCTATCCTACATGTGTTCAATCCATTTGTTTTTCCCCTTTTGAGCCATATATATGTTTCCCTTTTGCCCTTTTAGCCATAAAAACCAAACAAATGGATATTCTTCCTACCTTGATCTGGATGCTTTCAATTATTAAGAGCAGTATATCTTGTTAAGGTGGATGGAGGTGCATTTTTCACATCATTTATAGGCCGGTCGTTTGTTATTTTTTGAAAATATTCCCAAAAAAAAGAGAAAAAAAAAAGAAAAAAAAAAGGAAAAGCATTTGAATTGCAAAAAACAAAAAACAAAAACAAAAAAAAGGAGAAAAAAAAAAGAAGAAAAAGGAAAGAAAAGTTGTTCTTTTAGTGCTTATCTTTTGGTTTGTCATAATTAGGGCCTTCAGATCCACTTGCATTCCATCCTTATTCTTATTTTAAATGCTCTTGATGATTTTTGGATTCCAAATTTGCTTCTTGAATTTCCTTCTTTTTTTTTTGTTTTCCACTTGTTTCATGCCTTAGCCACATTACAACCATAATAAAGACCTTCTGATTCATTCATTGCATTTGATTTTGGTGGTGGAGATGTAGATGATTGCCAAGCTTATGGTAGTAAGGTTGGATAGGATGGAATTTGAGAGTAAGCACTTCACCCTAAACACTAAAGAGTAGAGTGATAAACACTAATCCAAGTGAGGGACTTTCATTGCATTTCATTTTTGATTAAGTGTATTGCCATAGTACTTGTTGCATTGATGCAAGTGATATGACTTGGAGAATTAAGTTATTGATTTGCTTTGAGCTTCCTTGTGCTAAGTGACCTACACAACTCCATCTTCCTTAATTTCCTTTCCATGATTTCTTTTTTTTTTTTTTTTGGAGCTTTAGTCTTCTTTTGCCCAGGAGTGCAAAGGGTTAAGTGTGGGGGAATTTGATAAGCATGATTTTTATACACTTTAATCCTCTTAACTTAGGCATTTTGATGATGGAATATGGTCTTAAGGGTTTAATTAGATACAATTTGATCTCATCAGCCACATATGCACTTTGTGAATTAATTGGCAAAATTATTGAGCTTTAATGCATGAATTGCTTTTAAATAATTTTGTGCATAATTCTATTTAATATTTTCCATTCTATTGTGCAGAATTTTTGATGGGCTAGCTTGAATGAACATTTGATTTAAAGAAAAGATGAAGGCTTCATGTTACAGTTTGGAGGAAATAAAAGTGGATTAGTGTGGAGATGGGTAAGAGGTAGCTTTACGTGGAAAGAAAGCAATAGCCAGAACAAGTGAATAGTAAACGAAAGAGCACGTGGCTGGAACAAGGAAAGCTCTGTATGTAGGAGGAAATAAAATAAACAAACACGTGGGTGGTAGCATGTGATTCATTGAGGTGCAGAACATGTGAGATGTTAATGTGGGGAGAAAGTGGAAAAGGAGCTTGGGAACAGATTATATACACACACACATCCTCCATACAGTTGCTACATGAGATGAGAAGCAAGATGGTTCTGCTTTGAAAAGGATGAAGAAGCTACGTGGTATAAGAAGAAAAATGCATGCAGAAACATGTACAAAAGCCACAGGTTTAAAGAGCTATACAACTGCACGAGTTTTCACAAATGAGCACGCTATAAATTACAGCTACAGTGGAAGAATTTCAGTCAAGAAGCTGAGCTCACAAGGAAGAGATGAACCTACATTCTGGATTCGAGAAAAAGCTACACTTTAGTGAGGAGAAAAGCCAGTTAAATGCTGAAAAAAGACACAGAGGAGCTGCTGCATTCTTCTTGATCTGGACTTCACGCTGAAGAAGAAGAAGAAACCAGACCTGGAAATGCAGTGAGTGCAGAGAAACGCTGGATTGTCCAAAAAAAAGAAAAGCTGTGCAAGGACATCAAGAAAAGCTATTGGAGGTGACTGGCTACTGGATTCATTCTATTCGGACACACACAGAAGAGTCGAAGGAGCTGAACAACGAAGCAAGCCAAAAGCATTATGAAGCTACGGTTGCATGATGCATGAGCTGAAAATAGAGCATGAAGCAACGAGCTGAGCACATGAGATTTTAATGAATAATAAGCTAGAATTTGGCTACGGAATGACATGGAAAAAGGAAGCACAAGCTGGAGACTTAATGAGCTGTGGTTTCCGAACAGAAGGAGGAGATTCAGCGTGAGACAGCACATGAAACAGAGCTGAGGGGCACATGATTCATTATTTTAAAAAGAGAGGTTGTGGTTTTCGAACGGAGGAGGAGACGTAAAAAAACAAAATAGGGTTCTAGGGGAGGCGGACTGAACGTGAAGAAGCGAGAACTCTGGGAGAGGCAAGCAAGAACGTGAAAAAAACATGAGCACATCCAGGGAGCATTCTGTCATTAAATCATCCATGGCTGCAACTCAATTCATCAATTCTCCTCCGATTAAAATCTCCATGGCAGCCTGAGTTATCCATGGTGGCTGGCTGAAGTTTGGAAACTCCCATATGCAGATTTGAGCCCAATATTTTCTCACCAAATTGGATAAATACTCCTTGCTATATCTTTTAATTCCAGCATTAAATTTTTTATTAATTTGACTAGGTCTAGTTGATTGATTTAGAAACTTAATTGCTGAAAATTATTGGATTGGTTTGTTTAATGAATTGAATATAATTTGATTTTGGAATTTTAATTGTGATCATCACATGTTTGTAAAAATTTCAGAATTAGTGCTGTGCAAATCACTTTTAAATTCCTCTTGATCTTTGGTTAATTGATGCAATGGTTGTTGGATTAATTAGCTAGAATTTTTGTGCAATTAATTGTTTGAGGAATTAATTAATCTAATTGGTTAAGTAGTATCTTAAGTGAATTGTGCAGTAGATTCTATTAATCAATTAAAATTGGTTAAAGTGTGTTCTTACTCTTAATTCAATTAATTAGTTATTCAAGGTTTCTTGTGGTTGCAAATTCCTTGAATAATTAATGAATTGAACCTTGGATGGTTATTCAAGAATTTTTATAGGGAATACACTAAAGAGCAAGAAATTTAACCCAAATTTGGTAAACTAAAAAGGGCAAGGATAATTGAATTCTAGGGAGTCCAATGCAAGGCTAGCTACCATATTTTCTTAATTGTTCATCTCATTTAGTTTTTAAGTTTTTGATTTTTGTCAATTAAATTTTGTCCAATTAAATTCTAGTACTTCAAACCCCCAAAACAAGTTTTAATTAGCAATACTTAGAATACCCCTTTCATAAATAAATTGAGGCATAAACTCCAAGGGAGATCACCTAGGTTGCACCATTAACTACAGAATTTATTTTGCTTCCTAGTTTTATTTGAGATTGAGCAACACAATCGTCAATTACCATCTCATACTAGCAATCATATTTTCATATGTTAAAGGCCATTAACACCGGGAGAGGCCGGTCCACAGCACCTACTCCCCTTTGAGCACAACCAGGGCTTAGTGCATCTGGGGTTTAATCATAACCCGGTGCTCGATTGAAGCACATGCACGGGTGGCAGCCGCACCACAGCTCCACCATGGACTCACAAGGTCCAATCATAATATAATGATAGCCAACCAATTCATTCAACATTTCAAATCATTCATGTACAGCAAAATATGAAATTAAAACAGATATATGCATGGAATTAATATAAACCCGGTTACCTCATTTGTAGACAATTTGTAACAACCACCAATGGTACAAAAATATCCCTATAACCATAGCATCAAAGAATTACTACTTTAATTCATCATTTACAGTAGTAACAAGTACCCAAATAATTTAAATGCTAATAACTACCTAAAGAACACTTACCCAGCTACCACAAATCCCCAAATTCGGATTGAGTATGTCCCCCACCAGAAACTTTAGTATATCACCCAAATTCCTAAGTAAATTCGTACATAATTAACACCCACACTATAATCAAGTCATTAGGGTCTCAAATCAATAGAATTACCTCAAAAAGAAGAGTTTATACCTATCTAATGACAACCCTAGCCTCAACCTACGAATTTCATCAAGAAATTTCCCAAACACCCACATTTCAGATTTTGGATATGGTGAAAATACTCCAAATGAAAAACTAATTGGACCAAAATGAAGAGAAATATGAGAGGATTAAGTTATATAACTATTACCTTGACTAAATCTTGCTCTAGAAGTAGAAAAATGTGGAATTATGCCAAGAACCCTAGCGTCCCCTTTGGACCTCCGATTTTCTCCTTTGTGTTTCAGAAAAATGGGATAGTGGCTGAAGCATTTAGGGTTTTAGTTGGGTTTAAATTAGGTCAAATATGGGTCATGGGTTGCTCCAAGGTCCAACTCCTAATGGGCTCAGATTTTTGCTTTGTTGGGCCAGTTTTTAAGTTGTTAGGCTGCAGAATTCTGTTAGGCCAGACCTAGTTTTAGGATCTCTATTATTTTGGATCTACACAAGGTTTATTGGGCCTTCCTAAGAGCCTATACAAGGTAGATCTTGGGCCTCTATCACATTGGATCAAGGTTGGTCTGCACCTAGCTTATTGGGCCTCCATTAGCCTCTTATCTACTTAATTTAATTTGGGCCTAGATGAAATTTCTATCCTAATTAAATCTCAAACTCATATTAATAATTTATCTTTCTAAAATCTCCATTCACTTAACTTGCCCAATTATCCCATATTAATTATTCCTAATTAACCTAATCCATGATTAATACCTTAATTAATTATGGGGTGTTACACCATCACAAAGCCTCCCTGTTCCAATCAAGCTCTTCGTAAGCAAATCTTGTATCACACAACAATTAGCAGTGAAGGTTACTACACAGTTGTTATATCTGGTTATCTTATTGACTGAAAGCAAATTGCATTTAAAATTGGGAATTTTTAAAATTTCTTGTATCATCATTCCATTGGGAATCTTAACTGGCTCTTTGTCTGCATCTTTTTTTCTTCCAATAATTTCCCTTCACTCAGTATATACTCTGTGCAGCTTGAGTCTATTACCTACAACCTATCTAAGAAAAATTTACCCACCATGTTAGTAGTAGGAGTCACTTGCTGCATTTGTTTCCTACTATCAACCTCATGGCCTAATGTTGCTTTATTTAGGCTCTCAATCAATCTTTTGTATTGCGCTATGGTTAGGCCTGGAATAGGGCTTTGTTTATAACCCACCTGTGCAACTTTAGGTGTGAACTTCTTTCCATTCCACGGTCCTTATCTTCGTTCTTTTCCTCCTTTCTTCCAATCTGAAGGATACCCTATAATCTCATAGCAATCCTCTTCTGTGTGACCAATCTTTTGACAATAGCCACACTTTGGTTTGTTCCTTTTGTGTTCATTCCCTTCTCTAGTTTGTTGAGTCCCTTATGCCTGGAAAGTCACCACCTCAACCAATGCCTTTTGTGACATAGAAATATTCCTCTGCTACTTATCTTATGCCACTAAATAGTATGCCCTTCCCAAACTCAGTAGTGGTCTTGTGCTGAGGATTTGTGTTCTCACTATGCTGAAAACCTCATCCAAGCCCATTAGGAATCTATACAACTGCTCTTTCTCCTTCATCTCTATGAGCTTCTTCTCTAGGTTGCCTTGCATCCACTATACGTACACTTGGGCCATGGTGTTATCAACTGAATTTCATCCCATATTGCCTTCAGTTTAGTGTAATACACTAATATGGATAGCTTCTCTTGCCTAAGCGACGTTACTACCCTTCTCAACTTGTATGCTCTTGGTGCACTACCTGCTCCAAAGAATTCCTCGAGGTCGAGCCATATCTCCCGACCTGACTTAGCATATCTCACACTATTTCTGAGTTCTTTATCCATCGCACTTTCAACCAACCTTTCACCATGGCATTACATCTCATCCATGGTGTTAAGTAAGGAGAATTTGCAACCGGTATCTCAATTGATCCATCCACAAACCCTTTTTTTTTTGTAAATAAAGCATTGCTCATATCTCCAATCTACTCACTATAGTTTGAGTCATTCAATAGTTCACTCACATAAACTTGGCTTGGGTTGTCCAAAGCATGCAACTAATATGGAGACATCACATCTATCTCCATCATCTCACTAGTGACCTCACTGATTGCTAACAAGTTTACGCATCAGAAAACACTGCCTTGACTATTTTCTCAGGCTTTACTCTGATACCATGAAGTAATATGAAAACCACACATAGCTTCTCATTCACCAGTATGAAATATATACAAGACGTGTTGGCTATAACAAAGTAACAAACATTATCTTCTTATATCTAATAATACCTACTTCATCCTATATTCATTGACTACATCTTATCAACATAATATTCAGCCATATCTTAACAAAGCAATTAACAAATAACAAACTTCTACATATATTTATATAAAAGCGAAACAATTTTATTATATTTGAGATTGAGATGTTATTATTGAGTTCAAGGACCAGCTCAGGTTAATGATTTTAGAGGCAATAGCCACTTTTAAAATTATTTTTATATGTAAATAATATTATTTTTAAAAAAAAATTATCTATCCTATTTAATGTTTTAAAATTTTAAACATGTATTTTCAAAGATATAGTTATTTTTTATATTGATCATAAAAAAATTATAAAACAAATAATTTATAATAAAATGTATTAAGACTTCTCTAAGGAATTTTTTATCTTTATTTTCTAAGAATAACTAATAATATATTTTTCACTTTAGTATTCTCATTTTTTCACAAAATTTCTTTTTTTTTTTTGTTCTTCAACCATATTCTCTACTCTCTCTAAAAATAAGATTTTGTAATAAAATAAAAGATGTCTTTCTTGCAAAATAATTTAATTTTTTATATTGGAAAAAAATTATAAAAAATTTTATTATAGAGGAGATTATAAATAAATTATATTCAATTAAAAATTAAAGAATATGTCATAATGACTAATGCATATTATATTACTCCTAATATATATCGCTCTATATATATTAAGGCAATTATATTTATTTTAATGTTATTATATTTCATTGATTTTTTTATTATTATGTGTCTCTATTTTCTTAATTTTAGTAAAATGTATTATTATATTAATTTAATAAGTATTTAAAATTATATTTTTAGTAGTTATCAATGCTCTTATTAAGAATCAATTTTTACCCCTTATCAACTGCTTTCCAGTCTATAAAAGTTACTTTAACAAAAGTTTGTCTACCACCTATAAAAAAGTCGTTTGTTTGCATCCTAAGACTTCAGCTATAAGAAGTGTCAGTCTTTCTAAGGACGACAACACTTTTTTAAGTTTCAGAACCCTTTGTAAACATCTTTGAATAAAATCTAGTTCTCTCATGACTTCATTCTAAGTCTCCTTATCTTCTAAAATCTTTTATCAGTAAATATCTTACAATTAGCTTGTCCAACACAAGTATGCTCTACACTTGTCTCTATTGAGGATCCTGT
Organism: Erythrophleum ivorense; assembly: GCA_026724425.1. Lineage (NCBI taxonomy): Eukaryota > Viridiplantae > Streptophyta > Magnoliopsida > Fabales > Fabaceae > Erythrophleum > Erythrophleum ivorense. The sequence goes on from JAIUCV010000899.1 coordinate 188,789, forward strand.
GTATCAGAAAGTGTTAAAGGAATATAGTTTAAGCAAAGTAATCACCTTGTCTATGAATTCCTCTTTGAAAAGGTTTTCCAAGAAAATCAAAAGAATCCTTGATCTTAATAGGCTAACGCAAGAAAGCCCAAAAGAGAAAGAGTGATTGTTAGCACAAGCATACCTAGATAAGGATTCTAATGATTCTAAATGAAAAATCAAAATAGAATATTTTGCATTAAGAAAACAAAGAATAGAACCTATCCTAAGAATATTAAGGGATAAGTACAACAAGTACAAATCTGATTACTTCTGTTCAGATTATATTTCTCATATAACTCTTTATGAGAGAAAGGCATTAGATGAAATTTGTCCTCCTCTCACTCTAAAGTATGTCTAAGAATACTCAGATATTCTGAGAACACTTGAACTGTGTCTCTTAGAAGAAGATCTCCAGAGATAGAATGATCTTAAAAAAGAGGGATGGAATCAAATGTGCACCGATCTAAGGTCAAGACCAGGAATGGTATCAAAGCAATCACATTCGTAAGATAATCGGATTAGATTTGCTAGTAAAAGAGAGTAAGAAGATAACCCCTACACATTATGTTAGTTATGTCATCTACAACTGTATCTAAAGAACCTTTTTATTTTTCTTCTTCCCTTTCTTTACCTAGATCTATTCCTTCTTCCTGTATATCCCATGCCTCTAGTAAGATAGATAATCTTGTAGAAATTACCCATATTCCTGAAGAATCCCATCTAGAAGAATCCATCGCTCCTCTTCTTAATCCTTATCACCTCTATCATCAAAATCGTTCTTTTACTAGGTTTTTCCACAACCTTCTTTCTCCAAAAAATCCTCCTGTAAAAGAAATAGTCCAAGGTACTAAACTTGATCAATGCCGACTTCAGTCTACCCAAGATGAATAGTATGTTACTTTGAAAATCCTAACCAATTTTATTTCTCATTGGATCCGTCAAAGATATACTCATCTTCATCTTTGGGCTATCAGATTAGTCCTCATCCTTCATGGAAGAAAAGGGATTGTGGCTATAACACCATAAATTCTAGCTCATTTCATGATGCTCATGTACCTCACTGAATTAAGATTCCATGAAGGAGATAGAAAAGTCTATTAAAATCATGCATTTAATTGCACTACATCATGCATAAAAATTTCATTTGATGTCACATGGACTGTGTGAGCTCATATCATACATCTTTATATTTAATTACATCAACACAACTCTTTTGCATCACAAAATCATGCCCACAACTCATGGAAACCAAAATTAAGCACAAAATGTAGTTGTCTAATTTCTGTCAGATTTGCCCCTTTTTCTGACCACAATTTGAAAAATTATAACTAAATTTACAAAAATCAAAAACATGCATTCTTAGTTATTTTGGAAAGCTACGGATGTATACTTCACACTAAAAATATGCCAAGGCCATAACATCTATCACAGAGGATTTTTGACATCCAAAATAGTCAAGAGGTCAAACTACACCCTCGAACTATCATAGAATTCTGTAGAAAATTTTGAAAATGTCCAATTAATTCCACAAAAATCCAATCCATGTAAATGATACCAATATAGAAATATGTGGATGTTAGCTAGAGGAGAAAAATATTTGTAGACCAGTTCATCATGTCCATACCTCAGAATTTAATAGAACAATAACTTAGGTCGGGCAAAACCCCTAGTACTAGACAGAATGTTCAAAAATTCATATCTCCCTCTCTAAACCTCTAATTAATGTACTTCTAGTTGGCATGAGGCACTGTAAATGTCTGGTTTCTCTATATAAAATTTCATGGTAATTGGACATCATTGGGGCCTCGTGTGACAGAATTCAATTTCGGACCAAATGAATAGTGCAGCAGACCAAAACTAGAAAAATTGCCAACTTTGAAAAGTCATCAAATATTCTATAGACCTCTAAAAAATTATGATCTTTAACTTTCCAAAAAGCTCTTAATGAGACCTAATTGCATGATAAATCTCAAACCAAGAATAACTCATTTGGCCAAAAAGTGATATAGGGTTCCTTTATGGTCAATTTTGGCTCCATATGGGATACCAAAATTACCAAATAGCTTTTCTTTGGCTTTGGCACCTTTTGGGCAAGTCTAAAAGCTTATTTAGGACTTGTGTGAGTTGCCCAAATAGTCCCAAACCCCATGCATCTCATTTTGGCCTTTCTATGCACACATATGAACATTTTCATAAACTCATTCATGAAGCCATCTTTGCCATACATACTCAATTCACATTCCATCATTCCCATAACACATACTTTCATTTCTACTTCATACAATAGCATAATTACATACGTCTCAATGGTCATAAACCATTTACAACATTAATATACATCATTATGGTTCATTATGGCTTTAAAAGGAAAATGCTAGACATATGGATGTCAATCTTCTTCCTTCAATGTTGTTGGCTCCCATTAACATATCCACTTGGTCCACCTAGCATGTGAGATCATTGAAGAGGAGGGAATGAGATTCAAAAAATTCCAATAGCTCATCTCCCATTCAATTATACATAACATATGCAAAGCAAGCCTTAAAAATGCATGCATGGACATAATACAAATCATGAACATTCAAGAAGTAAGCTTAGCATGTGCACAAATCATACAAGACATTCAAGAGCTCACCAAGTGTTTGGATTGGCCTCACACTTTTCTTTATGGATTTTGGACTTGCCTCACCTATTCTTTAAGGGCTTTGGACTCAACCATACTCTTGGGAGCCCACTTTGCTTTTAGGAGACTCTTTGCTATGTCTCAACTAATCTCAAGGGTTCTTGGCTCATCCTCACCATGATCAAGAGTCATTAGCCTCTCAACACTCAAGCAAACTCATTAAACATCATACATTCATTTGAAAACATCACATGACATCATGAAATCATGGCATATAAAATCATGCTAGCATACTTTTCATGGCTTAAAAATACACATACACACATCCTAAAACAAGTTAAACATACATCCATGCATGAGAGAAGGTGGAGAGAGCTACCCTGCACACAATCACACACTTTTTTCCTTGGATTTCAAGTCTCCTCTTTCGGTCACACACCCACAAGCTTGTGGAGATGGTTTCTCTTAGCCTAAATACAATTTATGGGAGCCAATTAGGTTCATGAAATAATCTCTAAGGCCATACAATTTGCTTAGATGTTAGATTGCTCTATGAGCTCCATTATGGTCCATAAATGCACCTAATGAAGCAATACTCCTCAAATAAAGTCTATGCTCCATTCTTTCCTTTCAAATATGATTTTTGACTCCTTTTAAGCCTCTTGGAGTCATCACATAATTAAAACAAGGAGCCTAACATCATGTTGCTTCTTTAGGTCATAATATGGAACTTAAGGCACCAAATCACTTTCTATGAGTTATAAATTTTTTCCAAGGCCTCCTTTCATTTTCATTCATCAAACATAACTCAAGAATAGCCTTAGAAAAATTTAAAACTCTCCCTAGCTATAAGAACATGGTTTGGCCAAGACTATGCATGATTTAAGGTTCCTTGGAGTGTGCTTTGTTTTCTTGAAGGAGGAAGCTTGTGGTAAGCATCTTAGGTGTCTCAAGGACTCATCTAAACTCTTAATTAAACTTAGGAATCATCACACAAAATCAAAATTTGGAAGGAACACTTAAAACCCTAGAATTTGCATCTTGAAATCTAATGGTTGTTTTGTTATTTTCTTTGCATATTCTTGTTCTTCCTCATCAAATACCTACAATTCATGCTTGGTTGGGCTTGAAAATCAGATCCTCCTATAGTTCCTAGGGTTAGGTGAAATAGAGAAGAAGGGTGATGGAAGATATCAACCATAGGATGCAATTTTACCTTGTTTCCTTACCTAGTTTAGCTTGAATCTTGCTTTTTCCAAGCTCCTCTCTTCAAATCAGAAATTTCCCTTAAATTTCTCCCTTGAATCAAATTTATAAACTTCATTATAATCATAGGAAATAAAGGAGAATGAAGGAAAAGAGGTTTAGAAGAGAAAGAGCATGAAAATCCATACCTTTCTACCTTAAATTTCTCCTCCTTTTCTTCCTCCTCTTATGCGCCTCATCCCCTAGGGTTTTCTCTGGTTTTGGGCAGAACATGGTCATGCATAATGAAGGGAGAAGAAGGGTGCATCATATATATAGGTGGGAGGAAGTTACATTTTTCAAACATTTCCATTTTGCCCTTCATTCTTGGCATTTTCGTTTCTCCTTCGTTTTAGCTCCTTTTTTAGAACCTTCTTTTCCATTATGAAATTTATATTTCTAATTTAGTAAAATGCCTTTGGAATCACTCAAATTGGAGTTAAAACCTACCTAAACGAACCGTCAAAATTCAGACACACCGACGTTAAAAAATGTCCACCGGAGGGGATTTAACTAGCCCGGGGCTTTCCATGATTTTCAGGGCCTTTGAGAACCTCGGAGAACTCAAAAATTTCATTTAAAAAGCCCTCCTATGTAAATTCCAAATTTTGCTTAAAATTACGAAAATACGATTATGTTTCGTAAGCTTTTCGTAAGAAATTGTTTCTTCATTCTAGCTCCGTTTTCTTTCAGTCTAAGCCAGGGATTCTCATTTTTAGCAGTCTAGAATGCTTCCCAAATTTTTTGGGACCTTAACGACATCATTTCGGAGGACATCCTTTTGTATTCGGTAAGTTTCATTTGTTAACAAAGAAACTGTACGTTACATTTCTCACATTTTTTTTCGTTTTCAGAGAACCGGATGTTACAGCAGCTACAACTCGTGTTTGCCTTTTGTATACCTCATACACCTCCTTTCAGAATGCTTTGATTGGAGCTGCCCTTGTCACTTTAAATGGTGGAAGTGTGATCCTCACAGTTGTACGAAATTTCAACATTAAGTTATCAAATCCCACTCTTCCAACGAAATTAAAGGTACAAGTACAAATCATCAGTGCTGAACAAGTTCAAGATGCTATTCCAACAACTCTCCATCACCAGATGATTTATCATGTTCAGAACGATGCTATTGATCTTCATTTTTAGAACACTACTGATGATGTTTTTTATATAGTTTCTGATAGGCCTACAACACAATTATCATCCAAATTCTAAAGCAAATTTCTAAGGAAGATCTACTTGAACACATGCCTCTTGAGTGGCTAACAAATTATGAAAAAGAGTTTCATGGTGGGCAGAAGACTTTTCACACCTCTTGTAATATCTGGCTCCTTGAAAATTTGAGAAACGTGAGAAACGTAATATATAGCTTCTCCATAAATGTATGAAATTCACTAAAATACAAAAGGAAGTCCCCTAGATAGAGTGAATTAAGATTCAATAAAATTAGAATAATATTCTAGACTTCAAATAATGGTGATTCAAGACCAGAGGTGCCTTGAAATTGGAGCCAAAATAGCCAAACGAATTTTAACAGAAATGTAACAAAACATAATGGCATTTTCATAATTTCGGGCAAATTTTAGAATTCTCACAGAGGGCTTTTTAAATGGCAAATTTGAGTTCTTTGGGATTCTTAGAGGCCCTGAAAATCATGGGAAGCCCTGGGATAGTTAAAACCCTTCCAGTGTACGTTTTCTAACGTCGGTTGACTCAAACTTTAACCCTTTTGTTCGGGAAGATTTTAATTTCAATTTGAGTGATTTTAAAGGTAATTTATAAAATTGGAAACTTAAATTTTATGATGGAAAGACGGTTCTCAAAAAAGAGTTAAAACGAACTAGAAACGAAAATTCCAAGATGAAAGGGCAAAATTGGAATTTTGAGAAAAAAAAAGAAGCTTGTTGAAGACTCTATATCTTCACGCCATTTCTCCTCCTCATTCCATGATTTTTTTTCTTCCCTAAAAATAGAGAAGGAAGTTAGCTCTCTTAGGCACACTAAGGAGGAGAGAAGGGGAGGAGAACAAGCAAGGAAAAGGTAGGAAAATTCATGGAAATTTAAGCTTTCTCTTTAGCAACTTGTTTCTCCTTCTTCGTCTCTTTATTTTCATGGATTTAATGATGATTTTGGGTCTGTTTGGAGGGCAGAATAGAGAGAGAAATTTCGTGTTTGAGGAGAGGAAGCTAAGCAAAGTCAAGAACAAGTAAGGGAAGCCAAGAAAACAAGGTAAAACTTCATTCCATGGTAGCTACTTCTTGTTCCCTTCTCCTTTTAGGTTAAGCCAGCGTAGGGAACTCCAAGAAGGCATGGATTTTGAGCAGAACCAAGGGTGAATTTTAGGAAATTGATTGTGGAGAACAAGAATATGCAAAGGAAACAATCAAATAATCATTAGATTTCAAGATAGAAAAGTTAGGGTTTCATGGGTTCTCTTAAAATTCTGATTTGATACAATAATTCTTAGGCCTAAATGAGTGTTTGGATGAGCTCCTAAGATCCCTAAGAACCTCTCTGCATGCTTCTTCCATCAAAGAAAGCAAAGAAACTCCAAGAGTGCCAAATAGAAGCTATGCCTCGGCCTAAAGTAGTTGAGACACCTAGGGATAGTTTTAATTTGTTCCAAACTTATTTTTGAGACATATATGATGGAAGAGGATGAGAGAAAGCCTTAGAAAAATTTTAAAAGTCAAAGATAGTGAGATAATATCTTAGGTTTCATATTATGGCTTAAAGGAGCAACACCTAGCTAGGCTCCTTGATTTGATCGTATGATGACTTCAAGAGGTTTAAATGGAGTCAAGAATCATAAATGCATGAAGAGAATGGAGCAAAGATCATGTTTTCATAAGGTTGCTTCATTACGTGCATTATGAAACCATAAAAGAGTCATATGAACTACCTAGCTTTTCTAATGAATGTATGGCTCTAGAAATTAGTTCAAGAGTATAATTGGCTTTCATATGATGTGTCTAGGCTAAGAGAAACAAGTCCCACCTTCTTGTATGTGTGTGGCCAAGGAACAGCAACCAAATCCAAGAGGAAAAGTGTGCTTATGTAACAAAGGTAGCTCTCTCTTCTTTCTCTCATGCATGAGTGGATGTTATCATGCTTTGAATGTGTGTATGTATATTTTAAACCATGAGAAAGTATTTTAGCATGTATCTAGATGCCATGGTACCATGAGATTACACTATGTCTTCAACTGATGCTTTTGTGAACTTGCTTGGGTTTTCTTGAGTGTGATGAAGCCAAGAACCCTCTAGCTATGATAAGGATAAGCCAAAAACCCTCAAGAATGGTTGAGACAAAGTTTAGAGTCTCCCAATAGTAAGGCTTAGTTCAAAGTCTTTTAAAAAAAGGGTGAGGTAAGTCCAAAATCCTAGAAGAGAACGGGTGAGGCTAAATCACTTACTTGACAAGCCTATGTATGTTTTGTATGACTCCTTTAATACCAAGAATGCTTCTTGAATAATTACATACTCTATGATAGTCATGCATGCATTTTTAGACATGGATTTGCATTCTTTATGTGTAATTGAAAGGGAAAAGAGCTTTTGAGATTCCTAGAATCTCATTCCTTCCTCCCCCCATGTCTAACATGTCTAGGTGGATCAAGTGAGCCAAGAAATGGAAGCCACCAAGCCTAAAGAATGAAGATTGACAACTAAGTGTGTGAAAATGCCAATTTGTAGCTATAAGAGTGGCACATAATGTAATCCTTTATTGTATATGTTGTATAACCTTATGAACAAATGTAAATATGTAAATGTATTATGTATGTATGAGATTTGATGCCATATGCATGATGTAACAACTTTTGGGCATTGAATGGCAAGACTTGACATGTATACTCTTGTGTATATCTTGGGGTGGATGAGTGAGATTGAGAAATATGGGTTTGTACACCTTTAAGACAAGTTTAGTAGACCATTTTGGTGCTTTCCCACATACTCAAGTGTCCATGGTTGTCATAGAAGCAATTTTGGACCATTTGAGACCCATTGGTAACACAAAATGAGCTATTTTGCAACCCAACATCAAGATCTGACTAAATGAACGAATTTGCCAATAAAATTTGGCACGAAAATAGATCTCATCTAAAGCTTTTTGAAAACCAAAGACCATATTATTTGGTACTCTATGAAATTAATTATGATTTTTCAAAGTTGGCATTTTTCTGTTGTTTTAATACAAACACTGTTCATATGGTCAGTTTCTTGGTCCATGTCATTTGAGGGACAAATAGTGTCCAATGCTTATGAAATCTTACAGACATAATAATATTTTCATGGCCACTGAGATAACCCTAATTGGACATTTGAGCAGGGAGATATGAATTTTTGAAGGTGGAGGACAGTACTAATAGCGACAGCCAACCTTTGTTATTATTCCATCAGTTTTTAGTAACTAAACATCCTTGTTGTAGTCTAGAACTATTTTTATATAAAGTAGACATCTGTATCTTTTTAGAATGATATAGTGTGCTTAATTTTGATTTTTTTATAATTAGTTATGATTTTTCAAAGTTCATGATAGAAACCTAAAATTTCAGTCCGAGGCTGCACACATTGTTTTTATGTATCCACTTCCTTTGCTTGAGTTCTAGGCCACTTCTTGAGCTTGTTATGATTTGCATTTGTGTATTTAAATATGAGAATGAGATGAATGAGTCCATATGGCCTACGGGACATGAAATAAAAATTTTATCCATGATGTAACGTTATTTAATGGAATATTTTTAATAGCTTTTCTTAGAAATTTTATGTAATCCAAAGAAATGAGCCTAGTAATGATGTGAGATGAGCTTAGTAAATATAGCATTACACCTCTACTCCTCTTATTCTTGAGAAACTCTTAGATGGCACTATGAAATCCACCTTCAAGAGACCTAAATCTGAAGAAGCTACTACTCCCATTCTGTCTCCAAGACTGCTTAATCATTCCACGATGGTCACTCCTATCGTCACCCAGAAATAGCAAAAAGTTCTGATTCCCATCCACAAGTTTCATCCAGATGGGTCTTATACTTATGTTGCTAAAATCAATAGACACTTCCTCTGGGATTGTAATCCATCTATATGTGACATTGATTGTGGTTGTAAGGACCTTGAGAACAAGGAAAGGCTAGAAGATAATGAACGGCGACCTCATGACTCTTGTGCCACTTATTAGAAGAAAAGCCATCTAAGCCATCATGGAAATCTGGCTATTGCTTTCATTGTAAATGTGGTTCCAATTCAGATGATGATGATAACTAACTACCTAAGCCCCGATGGGTTAGTATTAAAGAACCAAAACCAAGGCCAGACACTTTTTATGATCTACTCAAGGAACTAGGTCATGAAGACCTTCTTCCTCCTCCTTCTCCAGAACCTGAACCTATCATATAGACACAGGCACTTCCTCAGCCTGTCCTATGCTTGATGTTCTCTTCTACATCAAAAGCCTATGACTCAGAGTTTCCTACCATGGAGAGAAGAACTAATCTTGAGACAAATTTACATATAAGCCACTCTCTATACCTACAGAAGTCTCTCCTACTAGTACCATGAGGCCTGTCTAACAAGTTGAAGAAGTCCTCAACTGGCATACCCACAATGCCATGGCACAAAAATAAAGTTCTTCAAAGGATTAACTCTTGCCTTAAGAATCTTTATAGTCAGACAGCTCACACCAATTCTCGAATTGATGGTCTATCCATACATGTCCCAGAATTGTATGATCACCTCCGACAACAAGTGACCTCCTTGGATGCAAAACTAAAAAGCTTTTATTGCCCATGGATGTATGGGTCCTATTTTTACTTAGAAAGAACAAGAATTTAGCAGAGTGAAATCCTAGATTGTTCAAATAGAAAAAGATATTGCTAGAGATCATTCTAGAAGTATCTATGAACATTTCCCTTCACCCTTTATGCCATCATACAATCCATATCCTACCCCTCCATATTCACCTTACCCCCAAGAAGTTGATTATTCCAAATGCTTTAAAATGAACTATGAAGTCTTTAGAAAGAAAAAAAAACTATCTTAGTCCAGCACAGTTTCAACAACTTTAGCCTAGATAATCTCAAACTTAACCTAGAGATCCTTGTCCTCCTCAAAGACTACCTCATTTTCCCTCACAAGATGAAGCCTCTCCTTCATGGACTAAACCTTCAGAACATCCTCCATTGTAAAACCTTTACAGATTAAGACACCACCTTCTTCCCTAAAGCATACTCAATCTCCTCCTCTTGATCATTCCCAAAATAATAAGAAAACTCAATCTGAGCCTTCTAAATCTTCTGGAACAATTGCCTTAACTTCAACAATAATTCCTTATAGTTCGGATTCAGATTCTGATCAGTCTCATATTATTGGCCTAGAACCTATCAGTTCTGAAGATGATGAACCTATACAATATCCATCCTTTTATATGATCCGTATCGCTCATGTTGAAGAATATGATGAATCAAATGTTGAACATGAAAAAGCATACTGAATATCAGCTATATCAAACAATTTCACCAGACCATGCTTAAAACCAAGCACGTCCGCCTTTTGGACCATGGTTTACATTTGATGAAATTCCTCCTAATAAATGGATAGAAAAGATACATGAATTCTCAGCATGGATTGATCTTCAAATGACTAGTCAAAATGCTAATCTTGAAGAAGTTCTTACAAAGTTCACTATCAGATTCAATAGCACTCTCTGATAATGGTTTCAAAGCCTAGATAAGTATAGACAACGTTTTTATACTACAGCAAGTAGTGCTAATGAACTTCTTGGTTTCCTCCATAAAGAATTCCTTGGAGATTTCCATCTTGTTGATAAGCAAAAGCGTCAAGAGTACTTTCAGATATGTTGCTACTCCTTAAAGAAAAAAGATCTTGATTTTCATTATAAAAGAATGGCAGAGAGATACTATCTTCTCAATGGATTTAATGATATCAACCTACAACATACATTCATTGCCTCCTTACCAAAAGAACTGTAGCCAAAACTCTTACGAGCTATTCAGTCTTTCAAGAGAGATATGTCTAACATCTCTATGAGGGAAATTTATCAGTTGACTATAGCTACTCTTGAAAAGCTACGTGAGCAACATAAGATGTTTGATTCAATGATGGATGGAAAGCTAGCACTTCAAAACGTTTGTAAAAAGCCTTATTTATAGATTAAGTGCAAAGACAAGTCTAAATGCTCTTACCCTATTAAGAAGAAATCTCATTATAAGTATACTTACATCAAGCCATACAAGTCTCACAAGCCTTACAAAAAGAAGAAACATAAAAAACCAATTAGGTTTTTCAGAAGGAGATTAACTTAATACAGCAAAAAGGATTGTTATTACATTTGTGGAATGAAGGGTCATTTTGCTAAACAATGTCCTAAAAGAACAAAAGAAAAAGTAAAACTCCTTTGACAAATTCAGGCTAGCATTTCTCTTGCAGATGGCCAAGATATTGAAGACCTCTTTTCTGAGCAAGAAGATGCTAATGACAACACAGTCTTTGCCCTCCCTGGACTTCAATCTTCAGATTTAGAAATCTCTAATTCAAATCACTCAAATCATTCTGAAGATTACATTCACCATAACTATTCCTTGCAGCCATGCAATGTAGCAAAACAAAAAGAGCCACCAATGCCTTATGTTCAAATGCAAATTCTATAAAGCAAGTACCATAAGCCTATTCCTGTCATATATTATATGGATACTAGAGCTTTAAAAAGCCTTATGAATCTTGCAGTGCTTCCCCCACAGGTATGGACTACTCATTCTGAATATTTTAATGCTACTGATGGCTAAATTTTTAAAGTTGATCTTATTACCCAGAAAAGAATTGGTATTAGGATCTTTCTTAATTGCATTGTTTGGACTAAAGTACTTAGCAGTAGTCTTCTTGATAAAGATATTTTCATAGGGATGGACATTTATTGTCAAGCCAAGCGACTTCAAATCCTTCCTTAAGGAATTTTAGTTCAAACAACAGTTTAAGCCTTATACCTCTATCTCTAAGGTGTTTTTGAGCTTAACCACGTTCCTGCTGGCTATGAAGAAATTTGAGACAAGTTTTTACGATATTGTCTAGAGTCTTATGATCACTTCTCTCATTCCTCTCCTCTTTAAAAAAATAAAGACTTCTTTATCCAGCTCCCATTTAAAAGAAATGAAGACATCAATCCTATAAAGGTAACTCATCCTGGCATGAATCATGATGACTTAATGTGCAGCCCTTCTTCACCAAGGTCTTATTGAGCCTAAAAGTTTGAGTGGGCTTACCAAGCATTTTATGTAGAAAAGCATGCTGAACAAAAGCATGAAAAAAAGAGATTAGTCATTGATTACAGCCTCTCAATATATTTTTACAAGATAATAAGTTTCCACTTCTCAAGATCAGTTTTCAGCTCAGTCTGTTAAAAGAAGCCCGAGTCTTCTCTAAATTTGATCTTAAAGCAAGCTTCTGGAAACTTGGAATTGATCCAGCAAAGAGGTACAAGATAACTTTCTATATACCAAATACCCAATATCAGTGGACTGTTATGCCATTTAGACTAAAAGTTGCCCCATCCTTATTTTAAAAGGCCATGACTAAGATCTTTGAGCCCATTCTTCACAGCACAATCATCTACATTGATGATATCCTACTTTATTCCAAAAATGAAGCAAACCATAAACAATTACTCCAGTAGTTGTTGGATCTCGTACAATAGTATGGGATAATGCTATCAACCAAGAAGAGTCAATTGGGCCACGTCGAAATGGAATTCCTCAAAATGCACATTTCTAATGGACATTACCAGCTCGGCCTACACATTACTAAAGAACTGCTTACTTTTCCTTATGAAAATCTATTGGTAAAAGAAATTCATTAGTTTCTCAACATGATTAACTTTATCAGAGACTTTATTCCAAAAGTATCTAATCACACTAGTCAACTGTCCAAACTTCTCAAAAAGGACCCCCTCCTTGGGAACCAACACAGACTACAGCAGTGCAACACCTCAAAAGAGTCTCTCAAATGTTTTTACCTTTAAAGATTCCTAATAAGGGTAAAAGGATTCTCTAGACAGATGCTAGTGAAGAATTCTGGAGTGCCATCCTACTTGAAAAGATTGATGGAAAGAAATACTATTGTGGCCATGCTAGTGGATAATTCAAAGACTCTAAAAAATATTATCGTACAATCTATAAAGAGATTCTTGTTGTTAAAAGAGAGATCGAGAAGTTCAACTTTCATCTGTGTCAACATGAATTCACTATGCAGATGGATAACTCTTCCTTTTCTAAGATTTTAAAGTCTAATAAAAAAGTTCTACTAAATAAACAACTCTTACGCTAGAAAGACTAGTTTTCCCACTATAAATTTAGAGTAGAACATATCAAAGGATGCCACAATATCTTAACAGATTTCCTTTCTAGACCAAAAGCCTTAAGCCTCATTACTCCAGCTAAACTCGTTCCCTTCAAAAACATGGCTCACTCTATCCCTGGTTGTACCATTCACTATCCATCCCCCCAACTCAAAAAAGACTTCCCTCCTGGAGAATAAAGACTAATCACTCCTGCTGAGGTCCAACAGTTAGCCCAAAAATCCTTATTCTATTACCTCCACAGGTATCTCAGTAATGCTCCACCCAATGCCATACCTCCTACTTTCTACCTTATCCAAACACTTTTTCCTAATCCTGTTCAGAATCACTACCCATGTCACAGATGATGCTCTTTGGTATCTATGGGCATTAACTGCTCTTTATTCAGATTCCATAGCATTTCCACCACTGTTGATCTTCCAACATCTCACCACCTCTGAAAATAAGGATTCTAATGTAACACCTCAAAATTAATTAAAGTATTAATCACAGATTTGGCTTAATTAAAAATAATTAATATAGGATAATTGAGTAAGTTATATGAATGGGATTTATAGAGAGACAAATTATTAATGAGTTTGAGATTTAATTAGGTTAAAAACCTCATCTAGGCCCAAATCAAATTAAGTAGGCCATGATTAAAAATTAATGGAGGCCCAATAATTTTAGGTGCAACCCAACCTTTTAATATGAGACTTGGCCCAAGGGAGCACCTAGGGAGGGCTCAATTCAATTTAATGAATTAGAAACCCAAGACCCAACTTACATAAGTTCTTATAATTAGCCCAACAACCTTTGTGCAGACCCAAATCAATTGAGTTCTTCAAACTTAGTTTACCTCAATTAAAATTCTGCAATCTAACACATGAAAGCTAACCCAACAAGGCTTAAATCTGAAACCCACTTGGAGTTAAACCTTTGGGTCAGCCCATGACCCATGTTAGACCCAACTTAAAACCCACTAAAACCCTAAACACATCAGCCCCTCCACACTTTGCTGAAACACAAACACAAAGGACATTTTCGCACCTTGAGAGGGAGGCTAGGGTTCCAAGCAAGAAATCCACCATTTCCCACTTCCAAGCTTAAAATCAGCCAAGGTACTTGTTATATAACTTAATCCCCTTCTCTTTCTCTTCATTTTGACCTAATTAGTTTTTCATTTGGAGCATTTTCACCATACCCAAAATCTGAATGTGGTTGTTTGGGATTTTCTTGGTGAAATTTCGTAAGTTGAGGCTAAGGGTATTGTTAGGTAAGTATAAACTCTCCATTTTGATGCTTTCTCTACTAGTTTGGGACCCCTATAGCTGATTTATGATACAGGTATTGTTTTTATGCAAATTTACTTAGAATTTGAAGTATTGTTTTGAGATTTCTGGGGTAGGCTCAACCAAATCTGAATTTGATTTTTTGTGGAATTGGGTAAGTGTTTCTGAGTAGTTCTATATAGCTTAACTCCTTGAGTAATGGGTTTGCTGATATAAATTGTAATTAGGGATAGTAATGGCTTGGTTTTGTATCCATAGGCTGAAGTAGCATTCAATTGGCTCTTAGAGGATTGGCTACAAGTGAGGTAACCGGGGTTCATGCTAATTCTATGCATATGTCTATTTTAATTTTGTATTTGCTACATGATTATGATTTTGATACTAAATGAATTGGTTGACTATCTGTTATATGTGATTGGACCTTGTGAGTCCATGGTGGAGTTGTGATGCAACTATCACCTGTGCATATACTTCAATCGGGCGCCGAGTTGTGATCAGACTCCAGATGCACTGAGCCCTAATTGAGCTCAATGGGGAGTAGGTGTCGTGGACGGTCTTTTCCCGGTGTTATTAGCCTTTAACATATGGAATTGTGATTGCTAATATGGGATAGTAATCATAAATAGCCTAATTGTTTTCATTTACTGATATGGCTGGTATATTTTCTGATGCTTATATGAAATCATGCATATATGTTAATTAAACTAGAATATATGAATGGAATTTGCCTTGGTTACTGAGATTTACGTCTTACCCCGTTTCATGGGATTATACTTTTAGGTGAAGGCTCTTCGGGTAAGGATAAGGGGAAGTAAGTGGATGAAAATCTATGAGCTCTAACCATATGTGGAGAAGGCTATACTTAGACTAATTTAAATAGAATAGATGCTAAATTTTATATTCTTTTTGTATAGTATCATCATGTAGTCATGTTGCCAAGTGTAGGTGTTTATATTTTGATTACTTAGGATATATCTATTGAGGAGTTAGGCCTCATCTTAACTTGTTTTTAGATGTATGAACTTATAACACCTGATGTGTGAACTTTTTTGAATTTATGACATGGTATACTATTGGAAATGTAATTATGTGATACATTAGATGTTGATATGAACCATTGATGTATGAAATATCTAACAGAATGTGTATCGAATGTTAATTGTTGATAGTTCATGAATTCTTGCTGTTATTACTCTATGAACTTGCTGATATAGGGTAGTTGGAGAAGTAGAAATTAACATTTAAGTCTTGAACTAGTAATGATAGATAAACTGGGTAAATTAGGCTAGTGAAAGCTATTGGAGCCCCACAAATTAAGATAAAGTGGCCCTAGAGTGTCATTGGAAGGAGAGTGGAGAGTATGAGACAAGACTTTAGAAGTTCTAGGATTAGAAGGCATTTAGCTGCGACCAAAATATTATTAGCCACAGCCAATAAAGGCGAAGTTGCCTAAGAAGAGTACCAGAGAGCAATTCGCCGCTGCGAGAAGTGGAATTAGCCACGGCAAAATGTGAGAGGCCAAATTAGAAGTCATCCAGAGGGTAATTAGCCGCGGCTAAATGGGAATTGGCTGCGACAAACTTTTGTGAAAATGTGTCAGGCGTTCCAGAGAGGAATTAGCCACAGCGAAAGAGGGAATTGGCCGTGGCCAATAGTGAGAGGCGAGCAAGGTAGGCTCTAGGGGGTTTCTTTGCCACGACACCATATAGGTTAGCCACGGCGAAGCTCCAACTCGCCGCAGCGTGAAGATAAAAGAGTGAACCTGAGAGCAATTAGCTACAGCACAAAGACATTTAACCATAACTAACGGTCCCAAACTCTCATTCTAACCTAGAAATCTTAGTTTTTCATATAGTAACCTCAAGGGATAACTTAGAAATATTGGTAGGAGATTCTTGTGAATTGGAATTAATGGGTAATAGAATCAAAGGCTTATAAATGAGTGTTTGTTTCCCTTGTATACATGAATGCTTGTAATTATTTGGTTGATGACTCTAATAACATTAAGGTTCAAATTTTCTTGCATTTTCTGAATGTAATTAGTTGTAAGGTCTTGAACCTTGATTTATGGTTATTAATTATGTATTTTACGTTAATTACAATTATTAGAAGTTAAGGTCATCACATCCAATCTATAGATCCTACTTAAATGGTTCTTACCACTACCATTGTGGCGTAATAAACTAAACCGAATTATCCAACTACAAAACCTTTGGAAAAACCCTACAACAAATCAACAGGTGTCAAGCATCTTCATCCTCCATCATCCATATTAGGTTAATAATCAAAAGATGCTCCTGACAAGAAATCATACTTATGAATGGAACACCTTCTTGAACTGGCCAAAGCAATCCTCAGATGCATTAAAAGCTTTAAAAATATTTTTATGTGAGATTAATAATTATAAGGGCAATAAGTTCATTTTCTGCACATTATTAGGTTCTTATCCCAAAGAATTTATCCCTGGTGAACCTAGATTCCCAAAATTGAATCTTCAGATATATGAACTCTGACCTAAATGGTTAACTTTCTCACAGGAACTAGTTCACAAGACACAAGAGCCTTCGCCTCATCAACACAACCACCTCTTGATATTCCTATGTAAGACTCTCAAGACCCTTATGATCCTGATGCCCTCAAAGAGTTTGAAGAATGGTTTGTCGCTTGTTTCAAGAAATCTCCAAAAGATGACCCCGATATTACAAATTCTGATAAAGACCCAAACCTGTCACCATCACATAAGCCCATAAAGAAAGGATAAGGCTTATCCTGAAACTTATCCTTACCAGCTCATAGTTTGTCATGTTATATAATTATAATTGTTTACTTTCTGCATGTGATTTACTTTTGCTAATTAGCTATTTAAATATAAATTTTTAAAAATTTTGTTATAACTTTTATTAAATTCTATAGGCCAATCTAGATGTATGACAAACTTTTAACTTAAAACATGGTCAATTTTAGGGTTATATTTTGAAATTCAAACAAAGCTAATGCCCAACTTGAGATTATAGAATATGTGCCATTGGCAACGGCAAGCTCCCACCCAATCCTCAAAATAATGAGGGTAAGAATCACAGGTAAGCTACAATATATATATATATATATAATATCAACAATATATCTATATTGTCTATTAAGCTTTGGAGGGACATATAATTTTAAAGTTTTTTTTAGAGGTAAGCTAATGATAATAATCAGTTTCAAGGTGCACTTGTTTAGAGTAATTTATTATGTCAATACATTATATGGAACTTACAATTTTAGACCTGATAGGTTTTTCTTTTTTTTTGGGTACCTTGATGGAATAGATCGGGACACTTGGACTTGTGAGAATTTTATGCATGGAAGGTCTTGACAACAAACAAATATATATATATATATATATACACACACACACACCCAAGATGTTTAGGGGCATTTGAGTCACTTCAAAAAAAAAATTACATTCTTAAGTTTTTTACCTTAATTTAACCAAAAATTAATCCTTATTTTGGTACTTAAAATATGGTATAATTCTTAATTTAATACTTTATTTTTTATCACTTAGTATTTGAGGGAATAATTTTAATTAAACTTCACAAAATTATTTAATATTAATTTACTGTCTTTTGAAAATGTGATGTTAACAACTTGAAACTAACTAATGGCCTATTAGGTTCAGATAGAAAAAATAGATTTTATTTTTATTTTTATATATAATGTTTATTATATATTTATAATATTGTTTAATATAATTTATTTTTTATTTTTTAAAAAAATAAAATTATAAAAGTCATTTCTCATGCATAAAATTATATTTTTTATTTTTGTTTCCATCATAATGATTATATTAAAGGGAAGAGAAATGGATAATGTCTAGATAAAAAGTTATTAGTTTAATGTTTCTCTTATATTTATAAAAAAAATGAAAAGATGTTGCGGAATACTAGAGTACCTTAGAAAAAATTGAAGTCAAAATGATAATTATACCCCAATTTATAGTTCATTCCTTTGCGAATTGCATGATATAAGATCATCATACTACTGAAGGTTTTAATTTGTTTGAAGAGACGAACAAATTGATTGCGCTCCGTGATGTTCTCAGCACGAGTAACGACGGGAACCTCTGGTGTGGAATACGAACAAAAATCTTAAGTAAATCCTATTGATTATTAATAAAACAACAGTAAATTACTCCAGATTCCGTTATTGGCTTCCGAATTTAAATTCTGTTACCCATTAATTAAAAAGAAAAAAGAAAGGGAATCACATCAAATCACCATGAAATTTTTTTACCCAGTTTGTGGATCAAACCACCTTAATATTCTAATCAATCTGACATTTTTTGAGGATTTAAATATAACGCGCTCAAACTCACAATTATGTAATCATATTTCGAAATAGATGTATAAATTATGAAATAATAATTTTTTTATGATTTTTATTCGTCTGAATTTCAAGATAATCGCCCAAAGACAAACTTAGATTGTCATAGTCTTTTTTGTATTTTTTTTGGGTGCTGGAAGCTTTCTTAGTGTAAAACTTTTAACGTTCATTTAGGAGCAAAATGATTGGAGGCGCACCGTGATTTCTCCGGGATCATCATTTAGCTTAGAAAATACACTTTTGGTATTTCCAAGTCTTCTGTGTGGGTCTCACCACACTCCGTTATCTGAATTAGAACTCTGCCCCTTCCATTCTAGTTCCCAGCTCCACCTTCCACTACGCACCATTATACATCCACATCGTTGCCATTATCCACCAGACCCATCTGTCTATAAAACCACATTTTCACATCCCAAAGCACAATAACTGCTCTTCCCTCTCTGCTTCTCTCATGGCTTCTCCTCCATTCTCATCATTCTTATTCTTCACCCTCTTCTCACTATTTTCAGCTTCAACAGGTAATTACATCCTTCTATAATCAAACTGTTTATTTTCTGAGAATGTATATTAATTTCCGATGTGTTTTGCAGAAGCGGGTTCTTTCGGAATCAACTACGGAAGGGTAGCCAATGACCTACCTACACCCTCCAAGGTAGTGGACCTTCTCAAGTCTCAGGGTCTCACTCGTGTCAAGCTCTACGACACCGACGCCGACGTCCTTACCGCCCTCGCCAACTCCGGTATCAGTGTCGTCGTCGCTCTCCCCAACGAGCTTCTCTCAGCCGCCGCCGGGGACCAATCATTCACCGACTCCTGGGTCCAAGCCAACATCTTCCGCTACTACCCCGCCACCCAAATCGAAGCCATCGCCGTCGGAAACGAAGTCTTCGTGGACCCGAAGAACACAACACACTTTCTCGTACCCGCCATGAAGAACGTTCACGCTTCCCTGGTTAAGCACAACATAAACTCCCACATTAAAATTTCTTCCCCCATTGCTCTCTCCGCCCTGCAATCATCTTACCCGACTTCATCTGGATCCTTCAAGTCCGAATTGATCGAACCCGTGATCAAGCCCATGTTGGATTTACTCCGAGAAACGGGATCGTATCTCATGGTGAACGCGTACCCATTCTTCGCTTATGCAGCGAATTCGGATAAGATATCTCTGGACTACGCGCTGTTTAAGGAAAACCCAGGCGTGGTGGACTCGGGTAATGGGTTGAGATACTCCAGCCTGTTCGAGGCTCAAATCGACGCCGTTTTCGCGGCTATGTCGGCTCTACAATACGACGATGTCAAGATGGTGGTTACGGAGACGGGGTGGCCCTCCAAGGGTGATGAGAACGAGGTGGGTGCAACCGAGGAGAATGCGGCGTCGTATAACGGCAACCTGGTGCGACGTGTGCTGACAGGGAGTGGGACCCCCTTGAGGCCCAAGGACCCACTCAATGTTTTCCTATTCGCGTTGTTCAACGAGAACGAGAAATCGGGTCCCACATCGGAGAAAAACTACGGGCTCTTCTATCCCAACGAACAGAAGGTGTACGACATACCATTGACACTCGGGGCGAACGTCACTAAGAGTCAAGTTTCGGCGACCCGAGGTGGTGGAGGGGTGGAGGCGACGTCGTTTCATGGCCAGACTTGGTGTGTGGCCAATGGCCATGCTGGTAAGGAGAGGCTACAGGCCTCACTGGATTATGCCTGTGGGCGGGGGGGCGCTGACTGCCGTCCGATTCAGCCAGGTTCCACGTGTTACGATCCCAACACGTTGGAGGCACATGCTTCGTATGCGTTCAACAGTTATTATCAGAGGAAGTCACGTGGCGCTGGCACGTGCGATTTCGATGGTGTCGCCTATGTGGTCACTCAGCGTCCCAGTAAGTGTCTAATCTCTTTAATTTTCATGTATTTTCTCTTTTTTTAAAAAAAAAAATTGCCTCTCAATAATAATCATTTTTTATAATTTTTAAAGGATTAAATTAAGTAAAAATTTATTTTAAATCCAGAATTAAATAACTATTTGAGAAACATTCATGATTGGTTGATCTATTTTTTTTAATAAAGTAATTCTTGTATATATGAATGGAAGGGGTAATAATGTGACATTCTAACGTGGGATGCAGGGTATGGGAACTGTGAATTCCCTCCAGGATATTGATGTGGGTACGTTAGGTGAAGTTGGAATTGGATTGATTGGCGATTCGGTTGAGTTTTGGCTTTATCTCATCTATAGGTGTGGAGAAATGTCATTACTATGCAGTGGCTAGCTAGTACAATCACTATTATTGTTTATTTGTATTTATATATTATTTTTGGATGAGTAGGTTTGGTTGATCATCATTTTCTTTGACTAATTTGTCTGTAACTATGCTTATTTTATAGAAAATTATTTTTTACATATATGAGTATAGAGTTTATTTTGTTATTTTCTTGTTAGATTTATCCTCTTCTTTCAACTCTATTTATCAAGGGATTCGCGGTATGAGTGTTAATTTTATTGCTTTTAAATTTCTTTTAATTGGTTGCATGTAATTTAGCAAGCACGCTAGCCTCCTTTGGAATGCAAATTAAAGAACATGAAAATTTTAAAGGATTAAATTTAAACTTTAAAGCTAGCATTAAAACAAGCTAGCATTTTTTTTTATTTGGAAATGTTTCAAACTCAATGTTGAGTTATGCTTTTAAAATTTTTTAAAAAATGAACTTAATTTTAATTAACATGTAAGTTGACACAAAGACATCTTTATCATACGACCAAAAAACAAAATATGAAATTGAATATACTGTAATTAGTATTTTAATTAAAAGGTCATTGAACTCAAGACTAAAAATAACAAGGTTGAGTGACTTGTACATAAGCTGAGCATTGTTGGCTGCACATGCCATGACTGCCTAAATGAGAAATTAGAGTATTTCAATTAAGAAATTTGATATAATAATTTAAGAAAAAAATTGTCTTCTTCAAAATTCATTTCCTTCACCTATTTCCTCTGCATCTACTTCTCTCATGCAAAGATCAACAAACAAACTTCTCTCTCAAAAAATTATTATATTATCTGATTTTTTTTAATGGCCAAACAGATGATTAAGTTTAAAACATTTTAAAATCATATCTCCTCGCTAAACCATATCTATTAATTTTTATATCACATATTTTACATATTAAAGTGATGCTCAGTAATTATCAATGAGAAAATTAGTGGTTTGAAACTTATAAAAATCCGAGGGTTAATTTTGTTATGAACACAGTGTAATTTTGACCAAAAACACAGTATACTATGCATTTATTACAAGCTATTGAAAATTTTAAAAATTTAGATATTTGAGAGAAAGATGGGTATATCGTCCATTATGTGAATTTATAACAGGATCCATAGTAGGTGGTGTTGAGGATTAGGGTCACGTGGACAGAACCATGAAAAAAACCTATCGTTTTCTAATGGGCCCATTGACGGGCCTTAATGGGCCCATAAATATGCCCAGAACCCTTGGAACTGCTAAGTGGACTCTTGAGCTGAGCCCAATGTCTGTAGCTAGTACATTTTTGGTCTTCAATGGGCCTTCCTTCCTGTTTGAATTGTGACCTTCGTGAAGTCCTATATTATCCGCTTTCTTTGACCGAATTTAGCAATTTTTAACTTAGATATTATTCACTTTTGACAATAAGAAAAAAAACTAGATATTATTCAATCCCCTTTATCTTTATGCCATTTTTTTATTTATTATTTTGTCTAATACATTAAAAAAATTTAAACTCTTTAACACTACCTACATCTCTGCCCGAACCCATTGACATTTATTATTATTGTCACCTTTTGGATTATTGATAATTGTGGCATTTATAATATAAGAGAAGTGGGTCATATTTAAGAATACACTAATTTTGTGGTCAAATTTTAGAAGTACAATCCACCAAATCCTTTGATTGGATTACTCTTATCCAATTTTTTTAGAGAAAGAACCCTAAAAAAGAAAAAAACCAATGCTGGATCTTAAAGAACTTATAAATGAAAAACAAATAGAGGAGCCAACAAATGTAGCAAAGCTCAATTTTGAAATTTGACAAGTTGCTATTTAGCTATTCGTTGATTTTGAATATTCTATTTACCTTTATATATAAAACTTTATATTTTTTAAATGCTATTAGAGTAAAACATACAATTGTGTTGTTGGTGTTAGATTAATTTTAATTAATCTTCTAATTAGTATTAATAAATTATTAGACTAAATAACATTCGTGTTTAACGACATTAAGTAACCAATTCCAAGTTTGTACTGTTTAAAATAGATTGGGTCATGTAATTAGATGATTCGTAATAAGTTGGACTATCCATGATCCATTTTGTAGAGAAATGTCAACTTGTGACCTATTTAGAAGTTAATGATCCTATTTTATACTAATTAGAATTATTTTATCCATTTATAAAGGCACACAAACACAACACACATAAGCGGGGTCCTTTGGATAGTTTGGTGGGAAAATGCAAGGTGAAGCTTCTCTTTTCTCTCCTTTTCCTCCCTTTTCTCTCTACCTTCTCACTTCTTGCGTCTCCAAGGCTATGGGCTTGAAGAAATCAAAGAATCCAACTTAGGTTTAGGTATGCTTATAATCTCCTACATCTATGTTAGCAATTGGTATTAGACCAATCATGGAATCAATTTGAAACTTGAGAAATTCAATTTTTCATATTTCATTCTTCAACCCTAATTTGAAATTTCTTGAACCCTCAGTGGAATCTTGATGCTTTAGTTTGATTTCTTTCTTGAAAAGCATTGTTTGGTTGAATATAATACCATTTATCAAGTTGGATAGCGAAATAATCAGTTAATTTGCAAAAATCAGGCCTAGACTCACTATTTTTGTGTAAGGAGAACACTGCTACTATTGCAATACCATGAAGTCAAACTCCTTGTCTTGAAAAATTCCAATATCTTAGGTACTGCAATGCTCAATCTCACCACCTCAATGCCAACCCTTGTTTTGTGTGAAAAATCACCCTTTTTTCTACTGTATTTGGGATTTTGATGCCTCATACTCAATTTGTTACTAGAATATACAAATTTTAAGTGATTTTATCATGTTTCTTGGATGTTTGATGATCAAGCATGGTTTATTGTTAAAAGCATGATTTGTTTTTAAAATTTTGACAATTAATTGTTCATCTTTAAATACTATGACATCTAATTTGCATGCTTATATTTTTTCATACACCATTGTTTTGAGAAATTGTTTATGTGTCATTTGTTGCATGATTGAGTTGTTTTTCTTGCTATAATGATCACTCTAGCTATTGACACCTTGTGATTATGTGCTCACTTACTATGAATCTAATCATAAGGGTGTTTTTGTTAATTTGATAGAGATACTTGCTTTAGTTAATATGTATGTATATTTTGTTGGGAATTCAGGAACACGTGGCGGAAAATTAAAATCCTGAATCCCTTCCCATGGATCCATCAATGTTGTTTAAATCGAGTAGATCTAGAAATATTTACTTTTTTTGACGGATCTTAGGAACTGATCTGTAAATCTATTCTCTCTACCGATATCCACACAAACGACTGTTCAACTCGAACGGCATGCTAGCACCTGTGATCAATGTCCATACACGTTCTTGGTAGAGAATACGCTCTCCTCTTTCTCTCTCTCTCTCTCTCTAGGCCGGCGTGCAGTGTCCTTACACTATCCGTACGCTTTCTCTCTCTAGGGTTTTTTATTATTATGTTGTTCTAGGAAACCCAAGGCTCCTCCTTTTTTTTATTATGAAGATATTTCCTTAGGGTTTCAGATATGTTTGATTGATTTAAAATATATTATTTTAAATCAAATCAAATCAAATCTTAATTAAAATATATTAGTTTAAATTTAAGTCTATATAATAGATTAAATTTAACTAATTATTTAATCTAAATCTAGAACAAAATTTAAATTTAATTTATCTCATAAATTAAATTTAAATTATCATATTAGTTTAGATTTAAATCTATCATATAGATTTAAATTTAAAACTAATTGATTTAAATTAATTAAAGAATATATATATTTCAAAATAAATAAATATATACATATATATATTTCAAATTTTATAAATTATATATATCAAATATATATTTTTTATTTATTTATAAAATTCTTTCACCCTAGATTAAACGTGACATTCATTGAATTTAAACGTAATTTTAGATTCAATGAATTTAGACATTCTAACTCGAATTGCTCGTTCTTAGATACGACCCTATAGGCCCATATGACATTGGCAGAGGGCTAATAACACTATTTGATTAACAAGTCATAAGCAGCCTTTAACAAGACATTGTAACTACTCAAATCATATAGGAATCGGTGATCCAATACAACCTGTCATATAACCTTATCACATCTTTTTGTCACACGATATCTAGATCAAGTATAAGGCATGAAAACGCCATCCTCATCTTATTTGATCGTCACTTTTTCGATCTACGTGCAGACTGATAGTACAAATGAAAACATTTCTATTGGAGCACGGCCATG
The DNA here is from genome assembly GCA_026724425.1 of Erythrophleum ivorense. Lineage (NCBI taxonomy): Eukaryota > Viridiplantae > Streptophyta > Magnoliopsida > Fabales > Fabaceae > Erythrophleum > Erythrophleum ivorense. Next base: position 214,200 of record JAIUCV010000899.1, read on the forward strand.
CATTTCTCAGTCTCACTCATCGAGGGGCCAAGAGATATCTCTTTATTAATCAGAAGGACAAATCCTATTTTGACCACTCATCTTCCTCTACATGAATTCCACTATACTCAATCATAGCCTTTATGATCACCCGATTAAAGATGCCTTTTGACTATGTCAAAAAAATAGTATTTTTTTCATGTCAGAAACTATAGTGATCTCAAGTCTAAGGGCTCGATGATATGGTTATACATAAGATACACTTATGACTTAATCTATGTAGCTATCTCACGGTAGGTCAATCCAGCATCTTGTTTCCTAACAAGTAACTATGATTTTGATTCGTATCTTTATACATGACTAACACATAATCATTAATCAAAATCATACTATTCTTAGTTCATCATCGTTCCCACAATGATGATCAACTAGGGATATTTAAGATAATTAACTAAGGATATTTAAGATAATCAACATGATTTATCCAAGGATATTATTATATAGAACATGCAAAAAATATAATAATGTAATAAAAGAAAACTCTTATTTCTTAATAAAGTACAATATTTGTAATACAATGATTGGCCTAGGGCACAATCTCCAACGTATTTTAATATTGATTTCTAATGTATGATTATTGTTGGAAAAATTATAGTAGCCATTAATATACTCTATTAGTGAAAAATTGTCAATGTAATATGATGTCTCTTTTTTGTATTTAAGTTCGTATCTTAATATTTCTTGTAATTTCTTGTACCTTATCGATGCAAAGATGTTAAGAAATTCATGTCTTTGTGGGCCTTTTGATGTGCAATTATGTTTTATCAATTTGTTGTGATTTGAGACCCTTAGATAGGATTATGAAAAATAACATAGTTGTGTGTCTAATTACATTAATGAATCTTGACAAAAACTCTAGTTTTTGTTGTATTACATAGATAATAATGTATCCTCATGTTGTTTCTATTCTAGCTTAATGTTTATTCAATTACCATATGCTTAAACTTTGTATGAAACTAATTAAGATGACTGGAAAGAATCGATAAACATGTACTTTGGCAATTGCAGAATCAACCATGGCCATAGGATGGATACATCTGCTACATTCAATAGCAATTTAACTATTGTTAAGGAGATCTTTCATGAATAGTAGCATGACTTTAATTGAGTGTGATTGGACAATGGATTCTTGAAGTGGAATTGCAGTTAAACGCTATTACGAAAAAGGCTTAAGTAATTTGATAAGGTTTGGAAAGGTCATTACCTCTCCCTGTTAGAAAACACTTAATTTGATGAAGGGTCTAGTATTCAAAGAACACATCTTGAAGTTGTATTCAAACAATACAAGTTGATGAAGCTATATTAAAAAAAACACTTCTTGAAGCTTATGTATCACTAGAATGGTATTAAGTCTTTTAGTCTTGTTTAGAGAGAGATTGGTGTATTCTAGAATCTCTCTCATCCTAGTTTTAAGTACTAAAGACTTTCTATTGTACCTAGAAAGTTGAATGGACTATTGATAAGCTAATTGTCATTATTTCTCAAGAAGAGGAGTCCATATAAAAGAGGATTTTTTTTTTTCTCTTATTGTGATTTTCTTGTCTCTTGGATCTAGTAATAAGTCAAATGTGAATTTTCAAAGGGTTAAAAGCCTAAGTCACAATTTATGATAAGAAAGATATCAATGAGAATGGTGCTAATGTGATAGTTATCTAGGACTTTGTAAGGGCAAGTATAATTTTTGTAAGTAGCTAGATCATAAGGTAATAGAATGTTGCATTTGTCCTTTTAGCTCTAGCTTGTTTTTTAATCCAATACTATTGAGTTTAAGCTTCTTGTCTACATAGTTTTGTGATTCGATCGCTAATGTTGTCATTAAAAACAATTTTGATAGATGTGTTAGATGGACTCTTAAATGTTATGACAAACATTTAAGTCACCTTTTTTTTGTGAGAGGTTAGTAAGATTGGTTGAGATTGTATAATCCTTAATTGAAGATATTGGACATTAAATACATAAGTAGCTTCTTCATTTATTATTATATAAGCTATAAAGGGGAACGAGATCCTCTAGAGTTTAAGTCGTAGAGTTCATTGTAGAGTTTGTGCCATATCTGCCGTCGAAAGTTTCAACAAAAATTATCGCACCATCTGTCCCAGCCACAAGGTAAAAACGCAACGTTTAAATAATAAAATTATAATGCTTCGAATGTTCTCTCTCTAAACCATGATTGTAGCAACCAATTTCAATAAGATTGAATATTACCAACATTGCCTAATTTCCTTTAGAATGCACATTTCATTAACATACTAACGAAGAAGACACGACAGACACAAGTTTAGAAGAAAATCGAAGCTTGAAAACAAACCACAGAAAATTGAAACTAAGGATTTGAGCATCGAAGCATTATCTGACGCAATTTTAGCCATATTGATTTTTATCTTCATTTTTCTAGAATCACTGGGGGATTAAATTTTTTTTTTTGGAATCTACTCCTTTCTTATATAGCATAATTCTATGTCGCTTGATTTCTAGAAATCGTGCTTCCATTTGATAGAAAGAGATTTAGAGGAGTCAAGGCATTTCTAAAAATCCTGCTTGTGAGTTAATATTATCCATCATTGTCTATAATTTTAGAATGCCTCGTTGCTTTGATGCCTTTTGTTACTGATATTACAATTGTAACAGGTATTTTGACTTTTATGAATGGATGGTATCAAAAAGTCTTGAGAAATTACTTATTGAAATTTGTTCCAATTTAATTTGAGTATGATTTCTATCTTTCTACTATGAAGAATGAAACATTCAAAACCAACACAATTGTATATCTTATTGTCAATGTGTTTTTTTAAAATTTATTTATGTATGCAGGGCAAAGAGTTATGAACTAGTCTATGCTAACCAAAACAACTATTGGTCTTCATGCTGCCTTATTATCATTACTTAACACTCTGTAGTAGTGGCAATACAAAAAAAAAAGATGGAACCAAGCCATTTCAATACAAGTCAAATAGAAGCCAAATGAAGTCAATTCAAAGTTGTGCTTTTAAAGTTAATCCAAGCTGTATATATAGAGTTCACTCATTATTAGATAAAGATTGTTTCTTTTAGTAAAAGACAACTGGAGAGTTTGTAGTAAAGTTGCACTTTATATTGATAAAGTGTTGATCAAATTCAAACTACAAGTGTTCTATATCCATTAACATTCTTAATTTCTAAGCTTTGTAATATCACTACATAGGTTTTGAGGCAAGGCCTTGTAGGAATAAGTCCTAGGAACCTTCAACAAGATGACACTTTGCCCGGGATCGGCTAAAAAACAAGAATGTTGGTCAAAGGAAAGACTTTAAGAGAACCCGTCTCTTAGAACCCTAGCCTCAAGATGCCACAAAGGAAGACCAATCATTTGATAAGTCACATGGACTCTCAGAGAACATAAAGAAGTAAAAGCATCATCGAAAATTGAATAATACTTAAATTCATTCATAATCTCCAAAGTAGAGTACAATAGGAAACTTTTTATAGACAAAGTTTCTAAAAGTTTAAAATCTTAATAAAAGCTAAATACTAAAATTTGATTAGAAATATTTTAAATGATGCCTAAAATCAAGAAACAAGATTAGGATACTAATTTTAACTTAATTTCCAAGATAAGATTTTTGAGCAAGTCCTAAAAATAATAAAATAAACAAAAAATGAAATTCATAAAGAATCTTAGCCCAAACTAATCAACTTCTTTAAGTAGTCATATAGGATATTCATGCTTCATTAAAAATCACATGGTTGACACATGATTCTTAATCTCTTGCAATTGGACTCTAATTGGACCTTGCACTCCTCTTGTATGTGTATAACTACATTAGGCCTTCAACATGTTGGATATTGACTTTAGTTGCTCCATGGACCTTCTTAGGACATTGGGCTTCCACTTAGACTTCCACTTCTGCATTTTTAAGGAGATCTCATGTCCAAAGTCCAATTCAACTCCAAGATCAGCATGCCTGATGTGTTACTTCTTACTAGCTCTATCTCGTGTTTGGAAGTTTCGATAAGGATGATTCCAAAACGAGGTGAAAGCTGAGAGTTTAAGATTCAAGATTAACCTATTAATCATTTGAAAACTCTATGAAACGATGATGAAAGTATTCACCAAAATTGAGTAATATCTAGCATATTCTGAATTGAACAAATATGGATCTTAGGCTCTAAACTTGGGCTGACGTCCAACATAGAGATTATCTTGAGCTTTTTGAAGTTCTTGGACATATACTAGCACAATTTGGGCCTCTTGAGCATGGGTCATCCCTTCATGAGCCATTCAGACCTGAATCATGCGCTTTTGAATGATTTTGGTTTCTTGATGGATGAGGGCTTCTCGAACTTATGCTCCAATGGGCATGCTGATGCAAAATCAAGGGGTGGCCCAATCTTCACGACGTAGGTTGATGGATAGATGATGGTTTGAGACCCGACGGAAGCAAATAGCCAACCAACGTTATAAGAACGTTGACTTGCTACTTAGACAACACGTCTAACCACGAACACAGTAAACTAACCCACACAACAACGTACTTGGATCGAAGCACGAATTGGGGGCTTTTGCGAACTTGAATCACCAACCTCAAGATAGGTTGACAAGACAAAAGTTTCACAAGAGCAAAGAAAAGATAATATTCTCACAATTAGAGAAACACTCAAAATAATTCTATTACTTTCAATCTGATTCAAATGAAGGCAGAATATATATATTTATAGTGTAGCTCAAACCTATCTACTAGAGGAAAAGTAGGAAACTAACTACATAATCCTAACTGAAACATCTAAAAATTAGGGATACAAAATCAAATCTTTTTAAAAATAGAAAAGGAAAGATAATCAGCCTAATTAATTCTAATTTTCGTCCAAATACATAAAGCTTCTAGAAGTCAGCATATTAAGCCCATAATATCATTATTTAGGCCCAAATAAGTCAATATATGTATGGCCCTTGGTCCAAACTCTCTAATTTACAACATTATAACCCAAATTAGCTCTAATAACTCCATCTTTAGCCCAAATAATGTTGAAGACATTTTAATTAATACTTAAATTAGATTCAAAATTCTGCTTAGTCCAAATCTCTTGAATAAGTCCACTTAATGCTTGTTTAAGTTATTTAGCTTTCACCCTTGTAATAGGTTTAATTGGAAGATGCAAAGGATCATTTGAAAATTTTGAATTAGCATCTTCATGAACCTAGTTCATATCATCCTCCCCCTCTTGAAAAGGAGTCATCCTTGACTCTTCAAAATCTACACCAAAACAAGGAGAAAGGTCAGAAACATTGAAAGTAGCACTTACACCATACTCACCTACTAAATCAATCTTATAAGCATTATCATTGATTTTCTCTAATACTCGGAAAGGTCCATCTCCTTGAGGCATAAGCTTGGACTTTCTTTTGTCAGGAAATCTCTCTTTTCTAAGGTGCAACCAAACTAAATCCCTTGGTTCAAATACTATCTTCTTTCGCCCCTTGTTAGCACGATTTACATATTGTTGAGTCATCCTCTCAATATTTTGCTTAGCCCTTTCATGGATTTCCCTAACGAACTCAGCACGCTTCTTCCCATCCATATTGATTCTTTCCTACAAAGGCAAAGGAGTTAAGTCAATGGGTGTAAGAGGATTAAGACCATATACAATCTCAAAGGGCGAATATTTAGTAGTAGAATGAATGGCCCTGTTGTAAGCAAATTTGACGTGCGGTAGACACTCCTCCCAAATCTTTAAATTCTTCTTAACAATTGTTCATAACAAAGAAAAAAGTGTCATATTCACAACTTCAGTTTGCCCATCAGTTTGTGGGTGGTAGGTAGCAAAAAATAGCAATTTAGTTCCTAGCTTGCTCCACAAAGTCTTCCAAAAATAGCTTAGGAACTTAGCATCTCGATCTGATACTATAGTTCTCGGCATCCCATGAAGCCGTACAACTTCTTAAAAGAACAAATTAGCAATGTTAGAAGTATCATCAACCTTATGACATGCAATGAATTATGCCATTTTAGAAAATCTATCCACTACAACAAAAATAGAGTCCCCTCCCCCTTTTAGACCTAGGTAATCCCACAATAAAGTCCATGGAGATATCTTCCCAAGGTACACTAGGAATAGGAAAGGGAGTATACAATCCATGGAGATTTATTTTAGATTTAGCTTTATGACACACAATACACTTGCCTATAAATTTTTCAACATCCTTACGCATCCTAGGTCAATAAAAATGTTCATTTAAGACTTCAAATGTTTTAGTAATGCCAAAATATCCCATTAAACCACCTGAATACACTTCCTTCACCAATAACATACGCATAGAACAATTAGAATTGCAAAGCTTATTAATACGAAATAGAATCCATCATGTAAGTAAAATTTGTTCCAACCAAGTTCAGGCTTGCAATGGTTAAAAGCTTCACCAAAATCAATGTTATTAGTATATAATTCTTTGATGAACCTAAAACCAAGAATTTTAGAATCTAACATGGAAAGAAGAACATACCTATATGAAAGTGCATCTGCAGCAATATTCTCCTTACCTTTCTTGTGCTTAATGACATATGCGAAAGATTCAATGAATTCAAGCCACTTAGTATGTCTTCAATTCAATTTTTTTTTTAGCTTTTAATATGTTTGAGAGCCTCATGATCAGAATGTATGAAAATTTTCTTAGGCCATAAATAATGATGCCAAGTTTCCAACACTCTAACTAAGGCATATAGCTCCTTATCATATGTAGGATAGTTAAGAGTAGGACCACTTAGCTTCTCACTAAAATATCCAATGGGCTTACCTTCCTGCATAAGTACACCTCCTATGCCAATTCCACTTGCATCACATTCTACCTCAAAAATCTTACCAAGGTCTGGAAGCTCAAGTAAAGGTGCTTGGGTGAGCTTCTCCTTGAGAGTTTGGAAAGCTTTCTCTTGAGCTTCTCCCCATTTGAATGGAACATTTTTCTTTGTCAACTCATTCAATGGAGCTGCTAATGTGCTAAATTCCTTCACAAACCTTCTATAAAAGCTTGCAAGTCCATGAAAGCTCCTCACATGTACGATCGTGGTAGGAGTCGGCCAATCTTGAATGGCTTTGATCTTTTCTTCATCCACCTCAATCCCCTCAGCACTCACAACAAAACCAAGAAAAATAACTCTATTAGTACAAAAATCAGACTTCTTTAAATTGCCAAACAATTTTTCTTTTCTTAGAACGTCTAGGACTTGTCTTAAGTGATCTACATACTCATTCAAAGTCCTACTATACACAGAATATCATCAAAGTAAACTACCACAAACTTGCCTATGAAAGCACGCAAGACATGATTTATTAACCTTATAAATGTTCTAGGTGCATTAGTGAGACCAAAAGATATAACTAACAATTCATAAAGTCCATATTTAGTCTTAAATGCAGTTTTTCATTCATCTCCTTCTTTCATTCTAATCTGATAATAGCCACTTTTTAAATCAATTTTAGAGAAAATAGTGGAGCCATTCAATTCATCAAGCATATCATCTAACCTAGGAATAGGATGACGATATCTTATCGTTATATTATTGATGGCTCTACAATCAACACACATCCTTCATATGTCATCCTTCTTAGGTACAAGCAGCACCGGTACAGCACACGGGCTTAGGCACTCCCTTACATATCCTTTATCAAGAAGCTCTAGCACTTGTCTTTGAATCTCCTTAGTCTCTTCAGGGTTAGTACAGTATGCTGGGCGGTTTGGTAGAGGTGCTCTAGGTATAAAGTCAATTTGATGTCTATCCCTCTAATTGGTGGCAATCCGGGAGGTATTTCTTCAGAAAAGACATCTTCATATTCCTGCAATAGAGACTTAACAACACTAGGCAAGGTAGAGGTTAAGTCGTTAGTGTTTAACATAGCTTCTTTATAGATAAATACTATAAGGTTTTGTTGAGAAAACAAAGCTTGCTTGATTTCACTCCTTTTTGCCACTAATAAACTTTTCTCTCTTTCTCTCTCATTTTCTTTCTTACCTTTAGATTTTTCTTTCTTTTATCTCTCTCCTCTTGGCTTACTCTCTTTTCCTCTCCCATTTTCATTGCCTTCCTTTTTAGACACCTTTATACTCTCACTTTCTCTTTTCTTCTCCTTCTTGATTTGATCTTCTAATATTTGTTTCGGTGACATAAGAAGGAGGGTTATAGGTTTCCCTCTAAGTACAAAAGAATAACGGTTTAGAAAACCAACATGTGTAACATGCCTATCATATTGCCAATGCCTACCTAATAAAAGATGGCATACTTTCATTGGTACAACATCATATAGTATTTCATCTTTATGCTTACTAATAGAAAACATTACCTTTACTTATTTTCTTACCCTTAACTCTCCATATTCATTAAGCCATTGAAGCTTGTATGGCCGTTGATGCTTGAAGGTAGATAAATTCAACTTCTCTACTAGTTCAGTGCTTGCCACATTGCAGCAACTTCCTCTATCTATGATGACACCACATATTTTTTCTTGGATTTGACAGCAAGTATGAAACAAGTTCTCTCTTTGTTCATTTTCTTCTGCCATCATCTAGGCACTAAGGGCTCTCTTAGTCACAAGGAGTTCTCCTTCTTCTGCATATTCTCCATCTTCATTCTTTATAAATAGATCTTCTTCTTCTTCTTCAATTGTTTCTCCTTCAGTTTTCCACTCACCAAGGTTGTTGATAGTCATGGTTCACTTGTTAGGACATTTACTAGAGATTTGTCCTCTTCCTTGATACTTGAAGCATCATATGTCTTGATTTTTGGAAGAACTTGGTCTACTTTGAACCTTTTTGGGTGGGGCGGCTAACTTTTCTCCTTTCTTAGTTTCATTCTCCTTAGAATTTGAAGAAGAGGGAATATCATTCTTTGAGTTTTTCTTCCATGTGTTGAAAGAACTTGAATTAGAGTTCTTCTTTACAAAATTCTTTCTCTTAAGTTGTCTCTCTATCTTGGCAACTTGATGGACTAAGTCATGAATCTCCACATAGTGGTACATCTCCACAATATCAACTATGTCATGGTTGAGCCCATCTAAGAAGTGAGCCATTGTTGCTTCTGGATCCTCCTTTACATTAGCTCTAATCATGGCTATTTGCATCTCCTTGTAGTACTCATCCATCCTCTTGGATCCTTAAGTGAGGCGTTGAAGCTTATTGTGAAGTTCCCTTCAAAAATAGGATGGAATGAATATCCTCCTCATGATAGCCTTTATCTCTTCACATGTTAAGATGGGGTGCTCTCCATATCTAATTCGTTCCTTTTGCATCCGGTGCTACCAAATAAGAGCATAATCAGTAAACTCAAGAGTAGCAATTTTGACCTTCTTACCCTTAAAGTAGTTATGGCATGAAAAGATTTGCTCTACACGCATCTCCCACTCTAGGTATGTTTCCAAATCACTCTTGCCTTGAAAGGAAGGAATTTTGACTTTGACTCCTCCAAGGCCTTCTTCTTCATCTCTAGGCCTTCTCGGTGGTCTTCTTTGTATGTTGAGTGGCCTTCTTCTTAGCTGAGTCTCTTCACCTTCATAATCTTCATCATGGCTCTCCATGTCTTCCACATATTCATGGTGTTGTAGGCGTGCAGCATGAGCTTATCTTTGGTTAGCTTGAGTAGTCCTTTGGCTAGAGGTTCTACTCTCCACTCAATCTAAGCGTTCATGGAGTCCTTCCAACTTCTTATCAAGCATCCTTTCAAAATGACTCACTAGTGCTTTCATTTGCAAAGGCGCTACTCCAAATGAATTGTGATCATCATTATCACTTTCATGTGCAACTCCTTTTTCTCGATTATTTGCCATGTTAATGAAAAAGAAATAAAAGAAACAAAAGCATATAGGACCTCACAAATACTTCCTTATGTGTTTCACTCAATTGAGATATAACACTCTCACTCGTGTTTACTTTCTCCCTCTTTTTGGCTTTTTTTTTTATAATAATTTTACCTACTCTTGCCTTTTACCTCTCAGTATCAATCCTGTACTCTTACATCACCTAAGATCTCGTCGGGTGATCCAATATTGCCAATTCTCAGTGGTTTGAAAGTCGTGATTGGCACACACAAGACACAATTGAGGGTAGGATTTGGTTAGGCTTGGGTTTCAAAGAGAAGAAGGAAGATTTAACTACTTAATAATGCAAAATCAAGTTTAAAATCCCAAAGAGCCACAAATGTAATTCTGAAAATTTCAACTATGAGGAAAATGCAAGATCAAAATAAGAAAGTTCAAATAAAGGAAAAAAAAAAAAGGGAAACAAGGGCAAATCAAAATAAGTGCACAATACAATATCAAAGGAAATAAGGTAAAATAGAAAATAAAAATTATCTGATAAGCAATTCCTTCTTTTTTTTGCCTTTTTTTTCTAAGCTTTTTTTTAATTACTTTTTTTTGCTTTTTTTTAAGCTTTTTTTTTTTTGCTTTTCTCTTCTGACTTGATCTAATGAAATAGCCCAAAACTTACAAAATCACAAAATAGGAAACAAACTAAACAAATTAGATTTGAGAGATTCAGAAAATATTATCAACTAAAACCTAATATATCTCGACATAGAAAAGTCTAATTGGGATGATTCCAAAATGACATGAAAGTTGAGATTATGAACTTTCAGAAACACCTATCAATCATCCAAAACCTCAATTGAAAAGGAGTCAAATAGATAAGAAATGAAATAGAATGTTCAGACAAGAAAAATTTTTAGATTACAAAATTAATGGCTCTTATAGTATAAAAGCCAAATTTTGCACACTAAGAATTAAATCTAGAAACAAGGTAGAAAGTTTTTTTTTTGGTATTCAAGGTAGCAAAGAAAAGATATGGTAAATAAGAAAATTTAAAGGTTAGAAGGAATAGGTATTGGATAATAATGGGTAACCTACCGTGTAAACCAAAGCTCTAATACCAAATGATGCGAAATCAAGGGTGGCCTAATCTTCACAACGTAGATTGATGGATAGATAATGGTTTGAGACCTGACGGAAGTAAATAGCCTACCAACGTTATAAGAACATTGACCTACTACTTAGACAATATGCCTAACCACAAACACAGTAAACCAACCCACATAACGACGCACTTGGATCGAAGCATGAATTTGGGGCTTTTGCGAACTTGAATCACCAACCTCAAGATAGGTTGACAAGATAAAGGTTTCACAAGAGCAAAGAAAAGATAATATTCTCACAATTAGAGAAACGCTCAGAATAATTCTATTACTTCCAATCTGATTCAAATGAAGGCAGAATACATATATTTATAGTGTAGCTCAAACCTATCTATTGGAGGAAAAGTAGGAAACTAACTACATAATCATAACTGAAAGATCTAAAAATTAGGGATACAAAATCAAATCTTTTTAAAAACAGAAAAGGAAAGATAATCAGCCTAATTAATTCTAATTTTCATCCAAATACATAAAGCTTCTAGAAGTCAGCATATTAAGCCCATAATATCATTATTTAGGCCCAAATAAGTCAATCTATGTATGGCCCTTAGTCCAAACTCTCTAATTTATAACATTATAACCTAAATTAGCTCTAATAACTTTATCTTTAGCCCAAATAACGTTGAGAATGTTTTGATTAATACTTGAATCAGATTCAAAAATCTGCTTGGTCCAAATCTCTTGAATAAGTCCACTTAATGCTTCTTTAAGTTGTTTAGCTTTCACCCTTGTAATAGTCCAATTGGAAGATGTAAAGGATCATTTGAAGATTTTGAATTAGCATCTTCATGAATCTGGTTCATATCACATGTCTACTAGTATTGTATTAGGTTTGGTACTCCCAATGACTGAACAGGATGATCATGCTACACCTGTATTACAAAATATGATTTAGTGAGTTAAATTTTACAGCATTAACATGAACTACAAAACAATAAAAGATTATATAATATGTTAAGTTATATTACCAACAACAAGCTACTAAAGCTAAATTGACTCTCATGGGTTTAAGGATGCTCATAAATTGTTGGAGCTATTGAAAAGGATATTCCAAATTGCACTTAACTTAAAGCTTCATTGTCTTACAACCCAAAATGAAAAATTTTGAGTTTTACAGTTAAAGAAACGGAGTAGCTTTAGTGAGTATAAGAATGAAGTTTACATACCACATATTGTTGATTTTGCAAAGTACTAGTTCTTAGAGCATTTCTTTTTCTTTTTGGTTGTTTCTCAACCTAACTTTTTAGGTGTTTCTTACCTTTTCAACCTTCTCTCTTCTTGAATCCTTTCACTTGTTTCACACACTCACTTACACTTGCATTCACTATAGCATCACCATTATCATTATCCACACCTTTTTGCCTCTTACATGTCTCCATTATTTGCTTGTTACACTCATCCATAGTTTTGTTTAAAAACAAGAATGCTTCTTCACAACCAGATGCTTTGATTACTAGCCTTACAAGTTTAAGGCAAATTTGTCTATATCATTGTGTGCTATCTAATTTAGTATCACCTTGAACTTCCTTTCCTTTGACATCATATATAATGCTACTTTGAGCTTCTTTCGTCCACCTCTTTAAAATATATTGATAAGGAATGAGCTTAATATTCATGGCATCAAACACCTTCAAAGTATGGCAACATAGTATACTAAAAGTTTCAAGCTTCCTACAGCTACAAGCAATGGACTTGTCATGATGATTAAATGAAACTTTCCATTCTCCTTCCTCATCCACCATGGTGATAACATATTTAATTGATAACTGAGTTTCATTTCTATACTTTATGCATGTAGCTAAGTATAGATCAAACTCTTATTGGAATAACTCAAAAATTGTAGAGGTGTAAATCTGTAGAAGCTATCGCAATATAGGTGAATATAAAAGTCTCAACCTCGGTAATTTTTGGCGTAACTCAAATTCACATTTTAACTCATTATATCATTTGTCCTTTACAACCCTTTCAAAGTGCTTGAAAAATTGAATGATGTCCAAGTCTAGCTTTATGCAACCTTTGAAATATGAATTCAGGCTTTCACTAAGTTGTGTGCTGCGCATGCCAATGGTGAAAGTTTTCTTCATATGACAAGCTGCCCATTTTTCTTTTATGTTATAAATTGATCTCAACCATGAGTTCTCATGAACATCATATTTTGAAAGCAAGTTGCTCCAAGTCACTTCAAAGTACTCTTCATCCTCATATTCATACATGCAAGCCTTGAAGTCACTTAAAAAGCGAGAGCCATTCTTCATCAAATTGCCTAGGTGCTTCACACCATTTTGCATCAAATGCCATGAACATAGTCCATGGTAAGTGTCAGGCATCATCTCACATAATGCTTTTGTCATTGCTTGATCATGATCAATAAAAATAGTACGAGGCCTGTTTTGCCTATAAGCTTCCAAGAAAGTTTCAAACAACCACTTAAATGACTCAATTGTCTGATCATACAATAATGCAACACAAAAAATAACCACTCTTTTGAAGTGATTGAATCCTACAAACAAAGCAAGTGGTCTTCCATATTGGCTAGTACAATAAGTAGTGTCAAGTGAGATCACATCCCTAAAATAACCATAATCAATCAACATTTTTGCATCAGCTCAAAATACATTAGTTATTTGTTTTTCTATGTCCATTTGATATGCATGAAAAAATGATGGATTATCTAACAATTGTCATTGGAAATATTGCAAAAGACAACCAACTTCTCCATATACCAAGCTTCTTTGTCTCCTAAACCGAAGATAATTTTTGCATCTAATTGAGTATAACCAAGATTAACTCTGCTAGGACATGCGAACTCATCAATTGAAATGATGCTTTTTGCTGAAGTCCAGGAACATCTGCCATTTCAATATCATATGCTTGAACTTTAGATATTTTACGTTGAGATGCCAACATGTGTGTTGTTTCTAGAAGATGAAGTTCATGATTATGTTCTTCCATAAAGTCATGCACTTTAAATTTTCCACCTATGTGCGTGAAAGTTATCCTTGCTTTACAATTAGTTCTTGTCTCTTCTCAAGGATTGATAATTAACAAATCTCTTTTATCTTTCTTTCGACAATCCTCTTTATGGCAAATAAATCTACATGAAGTTATGGAGCCATCTTTCTTGCTTTTATTGGTGTATGTTTTCCTAACTCCAAATTCGACTCTCCCACCATAGTCCACCCAATACTTCCAAGCTACTTCTAAACTTTCAAACTCCATCCCCACTTTGGGTTTCAAATCAACATCGAAATTAACACTTTCAGCCAACTGAAAGCTAAATCCACCTAAGTCCTTAAAAATCATATATGAAAATTGTTTTAAATATGAACAAGTTTGAAGTATGCTTATATAAAGAATGTCAAACACTTACATAATGGAATAATCTTTGTAGAGTCACCAATAATCTTTAAAGTTACTTTGCAAGTCTCTCAAGTAATTAATTTTTAAGCTGCAAGGAGACATAACATTGATATTACAACCAGTTTCTAATGCACCTTAGTTTCCTCCCCATAACAAGATAGGCAAGCCCATTTCTTTTCCTAATATTATTAGATAGATTTTTGTGTTGGAAATAAACAAAATTAAAACATAGCATATCTTTACATCTAGTGCAAAGTTTTTTTTTTCAAGCATGAATCTATTAGAAACTTTTTGCTATTTTATCCATATTAACAAATTTGTCATCCATACATTCTAGAAACGAAACATACAATGCCCATAGTAGATCATGCAGTAAAATATACCATTAATCTATTAGAAACTTTTCAAGCATGAATAATAATATATATATATATATAGGTAATTGAATTTTAATGCTAGATCACTAGAGATTGACAAACTGAAACCTTAAAAGTGCAGACAAGCACTTGGACTCTCACGCACAATATACATATACATATACATATTATATGTGAGTGTGTGTGTGTGTGTGTGTGGCTATATATACGATTATATATGCACACTAAAATGATGATGGATGTCATAAAAAATTCTGGACATTCAAAACAAAGACTCACAGTTTGGCCACCGCAGGTGAGATGGAAGAATATGAGCGACTAAGAATATGAGACCTTCAAATGTCGCCACAAGTTGCTTATTTGGTAATATTCAATCTTATTGAAATTGGTTGCTACAATCACGGTTCAAAGAGAGAACATTCAAAGCATTATAATTTTATTATTTAAACATTGCATTTTTACCTTGTGGCTGGGACAGATGGTGCGATAATTTTCGCTGAAACTTCTGAAGGCAAAGATGGCACGAACTCTATAGCGAACTCTATGACTCAAACTCTAGAGGATCTCGTTCCCTTCAAAGTTGGTAAATTTTGTTGCTCCACCTTTCTACCAAAGTTCTTGAATTTCTTTAGGTTATTTGTTTTAAGGATGACTTAGATAGCGAAAGCCAGGTGCTTTATGTTTTGTCCTCTAAGAGAAAAGTACTTGTTATGCCTATCCTTACATAGGCTTCATCAAAGTTTGTGTAAGATCTAGTACTTCAACACTAGACTAAATGAAATAGTTAATATTTTTATATTGAGCTAGATCGCTAGATTAGAGTAAACCAAATGAGAAAAAAAAAAGAGTAAAAGCCCAATTAGAAAAGATAAAATTGGCTAAAAAGTTGAGTTTCAGACCTATAAGAGGCAACAGTAATAGTCCTGATAGTATATTAGGAATAAATAAGTAATTAATTAATATTTAATAAAATAATGAGAGAGTAAGATATTTTCCATCTCAGTATGACTAAATGAGGTTAACACAATAATAGAGGTGAATAAAATTATCACAACTTGATGGCATGCAAAATGAGGAAACTAATGGTAAAATACTAATTAAGTTGTTTAAGCTATTATGAGTCACTATCAACCTAAAGAATGATTATATGAATACAGAGGATCTTAAGATATCTTATACCTCATAATTATCTATCAAAATTGAGTTTTTAGGTTAGAATCAAAGCGAAATAAATATAGTGGCAACATCATAATTTTGACGAAAAAGGTATAGAAAACTAGGGTTTTTGTTTCAAATGAAAAATAAGTAGAGATAAGGATAATTCTTATTTACCTAAGCTAAAAGAACATGCATAGTTTAACCAAAGGGCCTTAGTTTGGCCAAAATCTTTAAATTGTGCAAGATTAGGCGGATAGTGGTGGTATCATAAAGCCCAAAAAAAAGGGATTTAAATAATATGAGAAACATATATACCTTATTATGATATAATAAAATAAGACTAGCAAATTAATGAGAAAAAGTCAGTTTAGTTTAATCTTTAATAGTGTACAAATTAGGATTTCTAGTAGCAATAATTTAGACTAGACTTTTTCAAGTTGGTTTAAGTCTCTAAAACCCCTAAGTAGATATTTTAAATAAAGAGAAGAGTCTAAAATTTAGTATGGAGCGGTTAATTTTTTAAAGGAAGAAAAAACGAGCTTAAATGAAGAAATTAAAGTGTTGGGATGCAGTGGTCAATTTTGGAAAAAGTTATAAACCTACTTTTCTTATTATAAGTCATGCCTCATCTCCTTTGTCTTGTTATCACTAACCTTGAGTAGCTCCATTCAACAACTATGGAGACAAGAGAAGAGGGAAGAGAAAGAAGGAAAAGGAATGCCAAATATGTAAGAAAAGATGCAAAATTTTGCTATGTAATAATTATAAAACTTCTTGCCTTCTTCATGCTCTTTCTAATGGTGGGTTTAGTTGCTTGAAAATGTAAAATTTGTGGCTATTACTTTGAGCAAAAGGGATGATTTGAGAAAACCAAATATGCCACAAGAATCTACATCCAATAAGCTTCCAAACAAGATATATATCAAGCTAAGAGAAGTTACTATCCGTGGAACTCTAAACCCTTTCATATTCGGCCAAGAGAGAGAAAGAGAGAAAAGGAATAAGGCATAAACTTAAGGGAAGTTTGCTAAAATTAAGGATTAAGAAGAGTGAGAATTAAGACTATACAAAAAAAACCCACCTAAGAAACCATAGAATGCAAGGTACCATCACCTAGGGTTTAAAATAAGCCATGATCTATTTTTAATGAATGTGATAATTTAAGTTTCCTAGAATGATTTTAAGACCATATGAGTCATTGGATTGATTGAAATTATGATATGTTGCATTATGGAACCATAAACCTTATGATGGAAAATGGGAAAATAATAACAAAGCTATTATTTGTCAATTATAGGTTAAAGATAAATATAAGAAATAATATTTCATTAAGATTAATATTTAAATTACTTTATTTTATTAGTTATTTTATTATTCTTAGTTATCTTTTTGTTAGGCTTTAATAAGTATCTTTTGTTATGATTAGAATTTAATATTATCTTTTATTATTAGAAGTTATCTTTCATTAATATTAGAATTTGCTATTAGTAATTATCTCATGGACTTTTTATATAACCCATGGAAATTAAGATTATGTACCTTGCCATTGATTAAATAATAAGAAATAATTTCAAAATATTTGTATCTTCCTCTTACCATTTATTTCTTCTAATATCTTCTCTCCTTTCTTCTATCTTCTCATCCTTTTCTCCCTTATCTTACATTTATTTTCTCCCTCTTCTTCCTTGTTCTAATATCTTTCCATACTCTCTTCCTTACGCGTGTTACATCAATTTGGTATCAGAGCCTAACTACTTCCTACTATCTTCTCTCCCTCCCTTTTCCCTTGTTTTACATCAATTTAGTATCAGACCCTGTTCATGACTCCCTTGTCCTACATCTATTTTCTCCCTTTTCTCTTCTTTTTTATTTGAATGTCTCTCTCTACTCACTTCTCCCTTATGTTACATCAATTTAGTATTAGAGCCTAACCACTTCCTACTGTCTTCTCTCCTTTTTTTCCCTTATTTTACATCAATTTTGACCAGCTGTCTGAAATTAATTCTGACCAATAGTTTGAAATTCAACCACAAGTCGTAGAATGTTGTGTTTAGAATCAATCAATTCAATAGCTCCACCCGATCGAGTTTGTCATTCTAGATGTATTAATGAATCCAAAGTTGTCTACGCTACCATATCTTGAAACAGTGGTATTCATCCTACCTAAGGCTCTAAGATAAATCATTTTAATGCTTTTGTATTTCAAAACTCGAGGTTGAGTTTTCTCCAACCAGGGGGAATGATTAAAAATGAAAAAATAATAACAAAGCTATTATTTGTAAATTATGGGTTAAAAATAAATATAAGAAATAATATTTCATTAGGATTAGTATTATAAACTAATATTTAAATTACTTTATTTTATTAGTTTTTTTTTTTGTTATCTTTTTGTTAGGCTTTAATAATTATCTTTTATTAGAATTAGAATTTAATATTATCTTTTATTAGTAGAAGTTATCTTTTATTAGGATTAAGATTTGCTGTTAGTAATTATCTCATGGACTCTATATATAGCTCATTGAAATTAAAATTATGTACCTTACTATTGATTGAATAATAAGAAGTATTTTTAGAATATCTGCATCTCCTCCTCTCTTTTTCCTCTTGTACCTTTATTTCTTCTAATATCTTTCTCCCTTTTTGTTATCTTCTTCCTCCCTTCTTCTATCTTCTCCTTCTTTTCTCCCTTGTCTTACATATATTTTCTCCCTCTTCTTCCTTGTCCTAATATCTCTCCCTACTCTTTTCCTTATGCATGTTACATCACCTTAATTAGGCATAAAATGAGTTATTTGTAGGAACATAATTTTTTGTTATGATTAATATTTTAGATATGCTTTCATATCAAAAAGTTATATCAAGACCTAACTCATCCGAATGATTAGAAGTCATATGGGATGAATTGTCTTCCATGAACTACTATCATGTTTGGTAACTTATAAGTTTAACTGTTGGCTGTAAAGCCATTAGCTATAAGTGGGTCTTTAAGACCTACCAATGAGTTATAGTTAAAACTTGAAAGATTTAAAACTAGATTGATTGTAAAGGCTAAATTAAGGAAAAAGAATTGGTCATATAGATACCTTCTCACCAATGTCCATTAAAGATACTCTTAGAGTGATTATAACATTAGCTAGATTTTGATTTTAGAACTCCACCAAACACTAATTTGCCTAACCTTACATAAATATCTTCCAAGTGCTCTTCATGAACTCATTCCCTTGGAAATCAAGAAGACCTTAGCAAGCTTCTTAAATGCAAGCAACCATATTTTACATCCTTTTCATGAAAACCTCTTTTAAAAAATGCGTGCAGTAGCATTTTCCTTTCTATTGAAATTGCTTACACTCCATTATAGCCTTTTGCACAAGCTCTACCTTGTCCTTTATTAAGCTTTCCATCTACTTTGAAAGCTTTGCATTGGCTTTATAAAGCTTAGCATTGACACCCTACAAACATTTGATATCAATTTCAACCAACTTAATATCGGTTGTGGTTTTTCTTATTTCACCCTTGAGCTCATCCACTTACTTCAAAAAGCCTATTAACAATACCTTCCAACTTTTTCTTCTCCTAAAAGAAGTCAAAATAAGCCATCAAACTTAGGAAATGAACTTAGACTTACAAACATAAATGAGGTGAAAATGGTGCAAGAAACAAGCACAAAACAGTAAGTAGTAGTTACTTTAAAGCCTATTACCTCAAGTAGAAAACTCATGAACAAGGCCATCTAGGCAGCTCTTTAGCTAGCAATACTTTTGGGATAAGCAAGACTTTCATGAGTTTATGAAAATGATTACCATATCTACCTTTCACAGATGTACCTCCCATCTCTATGGCTTGGCCATCAAGTAGGCCTGCTAAAGCAGCGACATTTTGTAAGTCTAAAAATTCCTTGGAAGATAAGCAAAAGATACCACCTTAAGCTCACTCCTTTCGCCATAGTAATGGTAGCATCTTTTTCTCTTATTTTAGGGCTTTTCCTTGATGTCACCTTCAAAAAGACTAACCTATGTACCACCTTGACTTTAGAAATAGACAACAAAGAAGGCAAATTTTCTTTACCAAATTTTCTTATGTTGTTTATAGGAAGGGATGCTGAAGGAATAATAATATGGACTTTTACAATTAAGCCACTCACATCCTTAGTGGTCCAACCTGTAAAAAGGTCCTTAGAGACTTTACAGTTTTTCTTTAAAGCATCTTTATGATTGTTGGCATGTCAACACTTTCTTTAACATATATGGAACCGTTTTCCTTTCATTAAAGGTCACAAATTTCTACCTTTAACTTAGGAAGGAAGAAATTCCTTAAAGATCCTTACCATGTTACCATCACTCCAAATATTGAAGATATTTTGGTCCTTAAAGGGAAGAATCATGTCAAAATTCCTTAAAATGCAGTAGTTATGCAACCATTACACTCACTCTGACTTAGTAAGGTTACTCTTAAAGGCATTCATATAGGGAACTTAATGGAAACTTTCTCCTACCTTTCCCTTTTTGATTTATCCATGGAAGCAAAAATGGAAGAATCACACAGATAGAGGAGTAGAGAAAGTGAACAGGAAAGAAGTCGTATGGAGAAAAGATGCACAAAGTGAGCAAAGAGAGTGAAGAAATATATGGACAGATGGTAATAGAAAGGAAGAAGCCCTATAAAAGAAACACTCAAAATAAATGAACCAAAAAGTAACTACCTAAGCATGACCCATTAAACATGGAAATATGTCAAGTGCCTATAGGCATATTATTAAAACTCACTACATGACAGATTGACTAGCTATAATAACAATGGAGATGAAATAGAATAGCCTCAGGTAACTCCAAGGACCAAGTGACCTCGAGTAACTCTGAGGATTAAATGACATTAGGTAGCTCTAAAGATAAACAAATTTAAAAGAAAAAGAAGAGGAAAATACTATATTCAAGTTTGATTTCATTCAAGGGAGAACCTTGAAAATAGTCAGAGACAGCCAATCTCACATTATGATAATAACAAATTAAAACAAAATAGCACTTTAAAAATGAAGGGATGAAATAGGAAGTGAAGCTTACAATATAAGTGATCTTCATATACGAGCCATACTGTATCCAATATCATATCCAAGAAAGCATGCAAGTCTTCCCATAATGATAAACAAATTCCAAGAGGAATATTGAATTCAAGGGGAAAGCAAGAAACATAAGAGTTGCAAAATCTCTTTTCTTAAAGAGGAGGGGTCATACCTTAACTACTCAAAGATACTTTGATTGTAAAAATTTTGAATTTCCAAATCCAAAATTTTGAAGCTAAAGCTTAAATTCACACTTCTTTTAAGTTCGCTCAACCTATAACTTAACTAGCAAACTTAAAAACAAGTGGTATAGGCGTCTTACAAAACCAATAGCCTCGTATGTCCAAAATGATCTAGTCTACATTATCGGTACTCACATTATCCAGGCAACCTAGCATAATTCTAAAGGAGGTCAACAACAACTAGCACAAGATCCTTAACTATGAAAGGAAGTCAAATTGAGAAATCCCTAAGCATTCATGACCTCATAAAAAAATAACACAATATATTGATAGTTATAAACCATTTTCCTTTCCCCTTAACTCATAAAAAAGAATTTGTATCCCCGATAGTCTAGGCATGCATTATCTTTTTGCTATACTAAACTATCTTCTTTTTGTTTTGCCATCTCCCCAACCCCAAGTGTAAATATAATACATATTTTAATTTCAAAGAAAGATAATATAATTTTTCAAAACATAAGGGAAGAACATACAATTTGATCAATTTAGAGAGAGAGAGAGAGAGAATAATTTACCTTATTTTTAATGCTATTTGTTCAAGTATATAGTACAATCATTCCAAAAATAAATAAATTTAAGACCGTAAAACCAGAAAAGAAAATTATTGCATGAATAAAACTATAACACTTCTAAACACACAGTATCTGTTTAGTTACATAACACTAATAAACTTAAAAGTTGTAACTTGTAAGGGATAAAATATTAAATGATACGATATGGATGTGAATTAAAATGGTATTGAATGTTGGTGTGGTGGCGAGCGATGGAATGAAAGAGGAATCCACCTATGCCATAAATGATGCGTAACAAATGGCGCGGGAAAAGCTTGCATCTTCTACTATTTTCCCGCGCAACTAAGCAAAATAAAATGAAATAGGGATGCGTTTCCCGAGCTGGCGTGCGCATTTCGCTCCCAAAAAAAAAAAACTCTCCCCACCATGCTCTGCTCTGCCTGTGCTTCTGCTTCCTCCCTCTTTGCTTTGGCGTGATATTTAAGATTTTTTATTTCATCAGATATCTGCAACAAAATCACCTAGTCTAAGTTATACGTATATTTATAAAATATCTAGTTAAATACTACATGTACAAAATTTTGTCGATAGGAGGACTGAACCCCTCCTTTTAGAAGGATGAGACATTTAAGATTCTTTAAAACCTTATTTTGTTTAACTTTAGTATAAATTTTAAGAAGTTTGTACTTTTTTTAAGAAATAAAATTTGTTATTTTAAATTATATTTTAAAATTATATATTCAAAACTAAAATAAAATTTTTAAAGGTGTATCTGATAATTAAAAATTTTCACTTCTTAAAAAAATATAACATAAAATTTTTCCCTTTGCCCTTTAAATATGTTATTATGTATTCATTCTTTCACTTATATACCTCATATTTTGTCTCACTAGATTCATTAATTTATAAAAAATTCATTACGCACATTAAGGATATATGCATTCAATAGGTAGTATCTATTCAATACGTTTATATTTACTGTTCCATATATATACTAAGCAAATTTTAATTATTAGGTGTACATACACCTAAAAGACCTAATTATTCCAATTTATAACGAAGATGGTTGGATCATAACAGTTATTTTCTCAAAAATATCTTGCCTAATAGATATGTAGAGATTATTTAAGTATTAAATAAATTTATTTATTTTCTCAATTACCTTACCCCTAATCTTTCTTTTTTTTGGTGAATACCTTACCCCTAATCCAATTATATGTTTGTATCAATTTATTCATTTAATAAGTTGCAAGAAATGTTGGCTTATTAGTCACTATTTTCAATTTTTTCTTTATTTATTTAAGTAAGTAAATAATTATTAAAATGGAAATGACAAAATATTATTCAATCTTACAAGTAGGCAATTCTATTGATAACATTCAGGAAATTTGTTGGTTTGTTTCAAATATAGATGCATGAATAATTTGTGTATAAATTTTTTTTATTTTGAAAAAAAAAACAAAACACTGTGATTAAAATAATAATTAATAAATGAAGGAAATAATTGAAAATGAAATAATTTTAAAAAAAGAGTGATAAGAGAGAAGGATATGTAGAAACTTAGCTATAAAACTAAAAAAGATAATTTTAAAAATAAACAATAACTTTAATATTTTTTTATTTTTAATAATTAAATAATAATTAATATTAAATAAAAATTATAAAAATAAAATTAATATTTTATCAAATTTTCCCCCAACTTGACTCTCTCCTTTCTCCTCCATCCACTCAACAAACGGGGATTATAACAAACACACCGCCACGCTGGATGTTGATCCTGGCCCCACTTCCCACCATTTCGAATAATTACCATCCATCACGCCTACACCAACCTCTTCCTTTATTTTATTCTATTTTAATTCTTTTATCTCAATCCAAAAAATAAAAAAATAATTACTTAAAAAAATTCAAGTACCAAAAGCGGGTCAAACTAAGATTACATGTCAATTTCCTATTCATCATCGGCGTCTCAAAGGCACCACAGCTGTCGGTAATGCGACCTCCAGTCACGAGTTTCCGGTCACATCCAGCACGTGGAAGAAAGAGGATGGGGCTGTGAAATCTCAACGCTTTTTTTATTATATTTAAAAATTTTAAATTAATTTTTTTAATTTAAAAATATTTTAATTTAAAGTTTTAAATTATAATTTTTATATAATTTAAATTTTTTTATAAATTATTTCAAAATTTAAAATCATATAAATATTTTTAAATTGAAAATTTTAATTATAATTTTTTTATTTATATTTTTTAGGTACTGGTCAATTGAAATTTCAAAGTCAGCAGAGTAAGGCTGGGTTGGGTTTGGTTGGGGAAGGAAAAGAGGGCGTGGGTCAGTTGTGGTGGGGTCCACGTTGGATATGGTCAATCACATGTGGGATCGCATAGGCCCAAAGTCTGAAATGACACTTGCATCCCCTTGGATGCGTTGCCTGCGTCATTTGTTGATTCATATTTAAAACCAATTTTTTAAGATCTCATTTTATTTTTCATATATATAGTATTTTTTTATTTTTTTAAAAAAGTGTCTTTTTAGTTTACTATTTTATAAATAAAATATTTTTTTAATTTAATCTCTTATAAAATTATCGTGTTCATTTAATATCTCATATAAATTTTTTTAATTTAATTAATCTCAAATAATATTTTTCTATTAATTGATTGTTTATGGAACTAAGTAATAATTTTTCAAAAAATATATGATATATTATCACATATATTAATTTTATTTACAATAAATTAACATAATATAGTATTAATAACAATTTTATTTTTGAGAGATGAAATTGAAAAATATTTATTTATAAGAGACTAAATTAAAAAATAATTTTATGAAAAATTAAATTAAAAAATTTTATTTATAAAAAAATAAATTAAAATAATAATTTTATAAAAAAAAATTAAAATGTATCTATAAAAAATTAAAATAGAGTTTTATCTTTTTTATCTCATTTAAATAAGTTTTCATCATCAATTACGCATTTGAATTTGAGAAAAGAAATAATAGATAGTTCAATTTAAACAGAGCGATTTTTTATTTGAATATACCGTGATAAAATTTTAAATCTACCATGTAGCTATAAAACTAATTATTTATGAACACTAATTCATTAAATTATACATATATAGTAAAATTATCGTAATTGTTTTTAAGAAAATTATACTTTTGATTCTTATAGCTTGAATCAATTTGTAATTTAGTCTTTATAGTTTAAAAATATATAATTAGATATTTATAATTTAAATAATTTTTAATTTAATCTCTGTCGTTATATTTTTGTTAATATTTTGCCATATACATGAATTAATATTATTTTGTTATTTATATTTTTACCTTTTTTGTTATAGCAAAAATTATATATATTTAGAATGTCAAAACAATATAATAATTAGTTAAGAATAAAATATAATAAAATACTAATAAAATCTTAACAATAGGGACTATATTAAAAATTTTGTAAATTGTAGGAATCCAATTATATATTTTTAAACTATAAGAACTAAATTAAAAATTGAATAAAATTATAGAGATCAAAAGTATAATTTTTTTAAATTTTTTTATAGATATTATTGATTACTTAAAAATATTAATTTGATTATTATAACAATTTTGTGCCAATATTTAAAAAATTAAACAAATTCATCCTTTTTAACTTAAAATCAGCATCTTTTTTAGTACAAGAGAAGCATCGAAGTAGTTATCATTTACTAAATTTTTCATACCTTAGCCATTTGAATTAGGCTTGGGTGACAAATAATATTGTACTTTAATTTGGTCAGTATCAAATCTAAAAATAAATACCAACTTCAGTTAACATCAGGAATATAAAAGGTGCAAAGACGATATGTTAGGCTTTAGCATTCTCTCACATGGGGTCACGTACAGGAGGAAAAAGTTGCCCATAATAATAATAATAATAACACTAATTTCTAGTTTCAAGTTTGAAATGTTTTTTATTCCTTCTTTCGTTTTGAATTATTGGCTTTAATTATGACTATTAAGCACTCCTGATGTCTTCAATGCCATTTAAACAGTGGCCTATCATTTTGATCAAGGACCATAACAAACCAATGAGAAAGAGATGAGATTTTTTTTAACAGTTTGAATATTCTTAAATTTTGTGCAGACTCTTATCAAATTTTTTTCTTTTTCTGTTGTTAGTAGGATACATGAAAGTTTGAACATTAATTTGAAATCTAATTTCCTCATGCTACTGACTTCTAAATAGGAGTCAAAATTGAAAGCAATAAGTTTGATTCTTTTATATTCAACTAGGAAGAATTAATTGAACTATTAAGGCAAGTATATTATTTAAGTGGTCATCTACTTTTTATATTTTCTAAAATTAGTAATTTCATTAAACAATAGAGATTGTATTTCAAAATGAAAATATGACATTATGATATTGATATTCTTTAATATTTTAATTTAAAAAACATGTTAATAATCTTTTAGTTGTATCAAAGATCAAAGAAAATAAGAAAATATTATATTTATTATTTGATTGATCGTTTGCTTTATTTGTTATTAACTTTTCAAGTTATAAGAATAATAAATGAGAAATCATTTCAATTATGAACATAAGAAAAAATAAGTCTAAGAATAAAATGAAAGATTTCTTGCAAACTAAATCGTTATTTATGTTAAAAAAAGAAAGATTAGTGAACAGTTTGATATATACTCAATTATTATAAATTTTATGATATAAAAGAATATTATACTCAATATCTATAAATTACCCAAAAAAATGTTGCATTTATATACTTTTCAAACATAAAAATTTTTATGGACATGTGTATATTAATTTTTTTTAAGTTTTTTTACCCCCCAATAATTTAATTCTAGATCCATTTATGGTTAACATTAGTAAAAAATTTAAATAAAGTCCGGTTGATATATTAATTAAAAAACAATTATATGCAAATATCTATTTACATTTGTCATCTAATTTTTTTTCTATAAGTTACATTTTATGACACTTGGAACTTTGGTAACAACTAAGCTAATTATTATTATTATTATTATTATTATTATAGAGAATAATTTTTAGTAAAAGAAAAATGGAAGAGTAATCTTCTCAATTGATAAATGTTATTTGCCGTGAGAACATAATTAATGGGGTCCTAATCTTTCAATAGCAATTGCCATTAACCCATGATGAAAGGAGGAGCAGAGCCATGGATTATTCCAACTTGGATTCTTCGGAAAAGGTTAAACCCCCAACTCAAGCATTAATATCATATTCATTAGAGTCTTTCTCTTTCTCTGGTCAGAGAAGAAATCCGATTATGCTTCTTAATTTTGTACATTTTTAACACATGATTATTTCATTTGACGATTTCGACCTTTCCTTCTGAATAATGATGGACTTCTTTGACTTTTCATTTTTTAAAAAAAATTTCTCTTTTATTATTGTTATTCAGTTAATTGCCCAATGCGATAAATTTTACAATTAGTAGACACCAAGTTAACTCTTTGCGTACAGTTTTAAATCTTTCTTCTAGACAATGGTAATAGAGAAAATTTTTGTTCAAATAAGGTATAGCATTTCTTTATTTATTCATCTTTTCTATTAGAAAATTTTGGGAACCAAATGATTACGCTTATGTCTCTCTGTTTATTTTATCAGACAAAAGAATATATTGCGATTAGTGGCGTTGTGTGAATAGGTGTAGAGCTTTAAAAGCGAACGAGGTAATGCATTGAACAGAGTCAACTTTAGTTTGTTTTTTAAATACACAAAAGCATGACTTGTTTGATTAATTTGGAAGGCTTGGGAACTAAATTTCTTATTGATTCAAGTTCATGCATTATTTCAGGATCATTTTTTTTATACTATCTTGCTCATTTATTACATATGATTGATATTTTAAAATTTTGGGCCAATATTAATAATTTACAAAGTTTTCATCATCTATCAAAATTGTGTTTATAAAAATCTTAAAAAAAATAAATCCTAAGAAGTTATTCCAATATAATAAAAAAATGGTGCGTAATTAAGTACACTCTTAACAATTCAAAAAATATTTTTGTTAGTTTCTTGTTATCATCTTATAAGAAATTGTTTCACCGCTTTTTCTTTTTTTAAAAATAAATTTAGCTTAAATTAATTATCTTGTAATTACACTTCAAAAAGAAAACAGCGGAATATGTGTGAATGAACCAAACAACAAAAAAAGCCTATAATCTATGTGTGTGTGTGTGTGTATGTGTGTGTGTTTTCTGTAGAGCAATATGCGGTCTCAACTTACATTGCTAGAGGCAATCTTTCTCTTTCAATTAAAAACATGCATGGAATTAAATGGTGAAATGAATTAGGACTTGTGACTTGGGCATTCATTGAACATTATGGAACATGACTTCATGCATACACTAGAGGAATTCCGAAAGAGTACACTCCGAAGACAACAAAAAGGATGTAGATCTTCTCCCATGAAGTTATCTCCCGTGCCTCCCTCCTGCGAAATCTCAGCCATTGAATTCATTTCACAACCCCATTAATGAACACACTGGAGCTTTAGTGTATGTATGTGTCAAAAGAAGTCTCACATTGCTCAAAACAAAGGAAGCCTTAATGTATATATACTAAGATGAATACTTAAGCAAGTAAATAGACCAAAAAGAGGAGTGGGTTCACGTGCATAACAACGAACCAACGTAGTTAAAATCCATTGATTCTCCCCCACTACATGCAAGAATGTTAGGCATTTTTTGCTGAAAATTATTTCCAAAATACAAAATTAATTTTGTTTAGAATAAGCCTACTTTGAAAGATTTTATGGGTTTTAATTAAACATTATATTTTCAATAATCAGTTTTAATCCCAATGTGTTACTAATTTCATTATCAACCATTAAAACTTTTCAACGTTCACTGGGTTTGCAATCTATAAAAGTCGTGTCCTCTGCATGTTTCGGTGCACTCATCTCCTGAGCTTCCTTCCTTTTCTCCTCTTGAGTTCTTCTTTTATTTCCTGTTGTTTTGTTTTATTGCCCTTACAGGAGGGTTCGTTTAATCTTGGTGAGTTGCCACATTTGTGATTATGTGTGACGGAATAATTCTTAAAGACAATGTTCTTGGGCATGACTCGAACCAATTTTTTCTACTGTTGCTACCAACAAGCTTAAAAGTTATAGAGTCACACCAAGACGCTACTATTCTTCTTGATTCTATTAACGTTGTTACTGGTGGAGGTCTTGTTGCCTTTGTCTATGTTCCTATGACACTACTGCTTCCTAAGCCGTTTTCATATATCTCAAAGATCAAGGTGTTTGACGAGAAGGATTTCAAAAGATGGCAAGAGTGTATCTTTTTTGTCCTCAACATGCATGGAGTTGCTGTTCTGCTCACACACTGATCAAGCCTAGAAAAGATGTTTGGATTTATGTGAATAAGGTATGTAGGCATACTATCATTAGTACTTTGTCTAATAATCTTTTCGATGTCTACTGTGTATACAATGAAGCTAACAAGATTTGGGAGTCGCTAGTTACCAAATATACTGTTGAAAATGCTGGAAAGCAGAAGTTCGTTGTTGGAAACTACTATAGGTGGGGGAGATGTCAAAAGACAAAGATATCAAGTTGCAGATTAACGAATACCACATGTTGCTAGAGGAACTCCGTGTTGAAAAAATTAACTTTTCAGATGAATTTGTTGTTGAAATCGTGATTGAAAAGTTGCCGACTCATAGAACGACAACAAACAGCAACTCAAAAACAGCCAAATGCAACTTTTGTTGTCGAACCTCATCACCCACATCATTATCAAAAGACATCAACCAAAAGGTTATTAGAGCAGCAAAGGGAAAAAAGATGGCCTCTAAAGCGAACTTGGTAGAGACAAAACCACACAACAAGAGGTATGATTCTAAGAACAAAAAACCTGATCACAAACCCAAGAATGCTAACTCCACATTCAAAAAGAAAGGCAATTGCTTTATTTGTGGCAAGTAAGGTCATCATGTTGCTCAATGTAGAAAGAGAGGTAGGAATAATAATCCTTTTAAGCCAAATGCAAATTTGGTTCAAGGAGATGAGAATAATCATGATAAGGTTATTGTTGTAGTTATTTCTCAAACTTTCGTTGTCTCCGATATGAGAAAGTGGGTGGTAGACTATGGGGCTACTAAGCACATTTGTGTAAACAAAGAGATGTTTACCTCCTACGATCCTATCAAGGATGAAGAAGATCGCATTTATTTTGCTGATTCTCAAACTACAAAAGTTCAAGGAAAAGGAAAAGTTGTTATTAAGCTCACATCTGGAAAGACCTTGTGTCTCAATGATATCCAATGTGTGCCTAATATTAAAGCAAATTTGGTTTCTATGGCTCTACTAGGAAAGGATAGGGTTAAAGTATCATTTGAATTTGACAAGATTGTGATGACAAAAAATAATATTTTTGTGGGAAAGGATTATTGTAATTAGGGACTGTTTGTACTTAGTGTTACTGAAATTAATAAAAATGCATCATCTTCTACTTACTTTTTTGTTTATATGATTGATTCTTTTGATATGTGGCATGTTAGGTTAGGACATGTTAGTAAGTCTTATATAAAAAAAAGCAACAATTTGGTTTAGTTTCTGGAGTTAAAAATGACTATTTAAATAAATGTGAAGTATGTGTAAAAATTAAATTAATTAAAAAATCTCACTTTTTTACACAAAGAGAAATTGAATTACTTGTCTTAATACACACTGACTTAACTTAAGTGATTTAAAACAAACAATGATTAGATGTGGTAAAAAGTATTATATAACTTTTATATATGATTTTTTAAGGTATACTAAAGTATATTTATTAAGAAATAAAGGTAAAGTTTTTGATAAATTTCTTTTGTCTAAGGCAGAGTAGAAAATCAACTAAATAAAAGGATTAAAAGAGTTAGGTCGGATAGAGAAGAAAAATATGTTTTATTTAATGATTTTTGTGAAAAAAAGGAATAATTCATAAAGTAACTTTTTTGTGTTCGTTTGAGTCAGTGGTGTAGCAGAAAAGAAAAATAGAAATTTAAAAGAACTGATAAATACTATACTTGTAAGTTCTTTTGTACCAAATAATTTATCGGGTGAAACTTTGCTGTCTGCTTATTTTTTACAAAATAGAATACCTTATAAGAAAATAAATAAAACATCTTATGAACTATGAAAAGGTTATACACTTAGCTTAAAATATTTGAAAGTGTGGCAGTGTCTTACAAAAGTTTTACTACCTAACCTTAAAAGGAGAAAATTAGGTTCTAAAACTTCTGATTGCATGCTTATTGAATACATTGAACAAAGTACAGCTTACAAATTTTTAGTTTTAAAAAATGATGTTTTAAATCATAACACTATTATAGAAACTAAAGATGTAGAATTTTTTGAATATATTTTTCCTCGAAAAATTTAACATATTTCTCAAAAAGTGGAAAATTCTTCCTCTTCTCCTGAACAAAATACAAATGAAAATTTGGTTGAAAACTTAAAGAGGAGTAAAAGGTAAGGGAAAAAAACTTCAATTGGAAAATATTTTTATACTTATATGGTACAAGATGAACAATCAAATTTTTATGAAGCTATTTCTTCTCCCAATGCTCATCTTTGGAAAGAAGAAATTAAAACTAAAATTGATTTTCTTGATCAAAATAACACTTGGGTTTTAGTAGATTTGCCTCTTGGAGCAAAGCCTATTGGTTGTAAATAAGTTTTTAAGAAAAAATATAACTCTGATGAGTTTATTGATAAATATAAAGTTAGTCTAGTAACCAAAAGATTTACTTAAAAATAAAATATTGATTATTTTAATACTTTTTTTTCAGTTACAAGAATTTCTTCTATTAGAATTTTGGTTGCTTTAGCTTTAGTTTACAAGCTTTTTATTCATCAAATGGATATTAAAACATTTTTCTTAAGTGGTGATTTAGAAGAAGCAATTTATATGATACAAACCAGAAGAGTTTGTCACTTCTGGATAAGAAAATAAAGTTTGTAAACTTGTTAAATCTTTATATGGTTTAAAACAAGCACCTAAATAATGACATAAAAAATTAGATCAAGTTTTGACAAGTGATAATTTTTTTACCATTAAAGTCGAAAAGTATGTTTATACAAAACTTGTAAATGGTGATTATGTGATTATCTCTTTATATATTGATGACATGCTTATTTTTGGTACTAGCATGAGTGTTGTGATTGAAACTAAACATTTTCTTACATCAAATTTTGATATAAAAGATAAGGATGAAGCAAAAGTAATTTTAGGTGTCAAAATCATAAAGAGTGAAAAGTGGTATTTTATTATCTCAAGAATATTATATTGAAAAAATTCTTAAAAAGTTTGGACATTTTGATGATACTCACTTAAGCACTTCTTATGATGCTAGCACTAAATTAATAAAATATAAAGGTGATCTGGTGGCTCAATTTGAATATGCACAGATTATTGGAAGTTTGTTGCATCTGATGAATTTTACTAAGTCTGATATAGTATATGCTATATGTAGATTGAGCAGATATACCCACTGCCTAAGTAGCGAGCATTGGTCTGCTCTAATAAGACTAATGAGATATTTGAAATGTACTATAAAGTATGGTATATTTTATAGTGAATTTCTTACTGTATTAGAAGGATACAGTAATGCTAACTAGATCTCAAATTCAAATGAGATAAAATCTACTAGTGGTTATATATTCACTCTCGGTAGTTATGTAATAACCTAAAGATTAGCCAAACAAAATATTATAACAAAATCCTAAAGGGATTTTGAATTTATTGCTATGGAGTTGGCTGATACTAAAGATGAGTGGTAGAAAAACTTTTTAGCCATTAGGCAAAAAGCTAACACCATCAGTATCTTTACATTATGACAACTAATTAGCAATAGCTACAACTAAGAATAAGATATTTAATGACAAAAGTAGACATATTCGGTTGAGGCATAATATTATAAGACAACTGCTAAAAGATGGAGTAATCTCAATTGATTATGTAAGATTAGAAGTAAATAGAGTGAATCCTTTAACTAAACTTCTAGGGAAGAAACATATTATTAACACATTGAAGGGAATGAGACTTAAGCCAATCTGAAATTAACAGTGATAGTAACCTAACTTTTATGATTAGAGATCTCATGAAAAAAGTTCATATAGGTAATAACAAGTTATCTGTTAATTCTACTAGTACTAAAATTCTAGTCCCTTCCTATAGTATGAGAAAGTGTTAGACTGCATTGTTGGCGAGGCTAAGAAAAGCTCTTAATGATTTCATATTCCTTAAGGATGGTGTATTTATTACAGATACACTTGATGAAGTCACCTAGATGAATGTAGAATGGGGCTGCTCCAATGATATCATGGCAAAATCTCTAGAGCATTCATTAAATACCAAGCACGTACACAGCCATTTAAAAGTGCAAAATCACCATTAATAGCAGAAATTGTGGGGGTATAATCTGACTAGTAAGGCTCCTAGTACGCAATTAAGAGTTGTTAGTTCATAGAAGCAAGTTTCATTGACAGCTCTATGTACCAAGAATTATTAGTTTAGGGTCTGGTTCATAGTCCAAAAGACACTATATTCGAAATAGTTATACTCATGTGTAACTAAGATGGTAATATTTCTTTTGACACATGTGGGAGATTGTTGGAGCTTTAGTGTATGTGTGTGTCAAAAGAAGTCTCACATTGCTCAAAACAAAGGAAGCCTTAGTGTATATATACTAAGATGAATACTTCAGGAAGTAAATGGGCCAAGAAAAGGAGTGGACTCACATACACAACAACGGGCCAATGTAGTTAAAATCCATTGATTCTCCCTCATACACACAAGGATATATGTAGTGTTGGGCATTTTTTGTTGAAAATTATTTCCAAAATAAAAAATTAATTTTGTTTAGAATAAGTGTACCAAAAAATCCTTATTTTTAGCATTTTCAAATTAAAAGGCTTTAAGTTTTTGAACATTGGAGGATTTTATGGATTTTAATTACACATTTTATTTTCATTAATCGGTTTTAATCCCAATGTTGCTGATTTCATTATCAGCCATTAAAACTCTCCAATGTTCAATTGGTTTGCAATCTATAAAAGCCCGTGCCCTCTACATGTTCCAGTGCACTCATCTCTTGAGCTTCCTTCCTCTTTTCCTCTTGAGTTCTTCTTTTATTTCCTACTGTTATGTCCCGTTGTCCTTGCAGGAAGGGTTTGTTTAATCTTAGGGAGTTGCCATATTTGTGACCATGTGTAGTGGAATAACTCTTAAGGACAGTATTTTTGGGCATGACTCAAACTAATTTTTCCTACCACTGTTGCCAACACAAGCATGTGTTTTCTAGAACGTAGAATCTCAAGTCCAAATCACCATGTAAAAGAAGCATCCATCCACTTCTTTGTGAGATTTTCTACCATCGCATTTTCTTCCACGTTGCTATTTCATTCCTTCCCCTCGCGTTTTGAGTTTATTGAACTTCATGACATCAACAAACAAAACTCCAACCTCTAGTCCCTATGGCTTTTAATTCAAGGGCACCATTGCATCAGTAGGCACATATAAAGTCAACCATAGTAGAAATAGCAATGTTTACCACAAGTAAAGCATTTTCAAAATTTGAACCTCAATCTTATGCTCAAACTCTTTCTCAAACACCAACCTAGTCTTAGTTAGCTCTGTAATTAACACACATTAACTGTAGCCAATTGTGTGCTTTGTAATGTTCATGCAAAACCTAAAACCAAAACTTGAAAACAAGAGAATGCTCATAACTAATCATCATAATTCTCCATGTTCACTAGTTCTTTTAAAAATATAGAGAAACTAATAATTCTCCAAAAGAAAGACCAAACAATTATACAAAAGTCAGAACATATTTATTCAATTGGGAAAAACAATTTCAGAATAATGCAATCATGCAAACTAGGTCTTACTAGGTCAAGTAGCGTTAGGAGTATGAAAAAAGGAGAGAGAAAGACAATTAACCACAAAGCATACTTGATTATAGTATTAATCATTCCTTTCCTATGATTTGAGAATGCTCATTCCCACATTTGTAGGAATGAGCTTGATGGAATGACCAACATTCCATAGAATCAAATATTCAAAAGATAAATGTGAGCTGATAATGTGTGATTAAGAGAATTCATTCATTTATTTATTAGATTTTAGAAAGATAAATTAGTTAAAGTATAAACAAATAATTTAAACTACTACTTAATGATTATACTAAATGATAAAACACATTTTAGTTTCTCTTTGTTTTTTTTTTAAAAATTAGTCTCCTTAATATTTTTGTGAAAAAAACATAAGTTTTGTAGTAAATAAATGAAAAAAGAAGTATGGGAAAAAAATTGAATTTTTACTATCAAGTTTACCTAAAATTTAAACATTGTATATATTTCAATTCATTGGCAAAAGTTGCTTCCAATGATATTTAGCTTACTCACCATCTTGATTTTTAATAATTAAAATATGAATAAATGAAAATGTCTACAACTTGTTATCTCATGGAAATTGAGTGGATGATGATTGGCTTATTGGGGGTTGGCTTAGTACAAGTAATTGTTGGTATATGAACTTTCACTATTACAAAGAACAACCAACTAGTACCTCCACCTCTGGGTTTAAATATTTGACCATCTTTAAGAATTTTAGAGAGTCTATCTTTTGTTACTTATATGTATTGACTCCATTAGTATAGATTGTAATAATATTTTGACTATTGGGATGTATGACTAAACTGATGTAGGGAGATGGGCTAACAAGCCCCATCTATTGAAACAATTTTAGAAAAAATTATTTTGTGCTAATTATGTAATTCTTTATTGCATTGTCTGATAAGTTATTATATTAGCTTCTGCTCACATTTATAAATAAATAAATAAATAAATAAAATAATACTATGAATTGGACAAGATAATCATTAAGTTGTGAGGGAGGGTTACAAGATTGAAAGATAATAATCACTGGCACTAGAA
Organism: Erythrophleum ivorense; assembly: GCA_026724425.1. Classification (NCBI taxonomy): domain Eukaryota; kingdom Viridiplantae; phylum Streptophyta; class Magnoliopsida; order Fabales; family Fabaceae; genus Erythrophleum; species Erythrophleum ivorense. The sequence continues at coordinate 249,828 of JAIUCV010000899.1, forward strand.
CCATACTCTAAGCTCTGTATTGCTAAGCCTAAGGAATGCAATCTTTTTTTTGTTTTGCCATTATATCTCTCTCTTTAAAGATCCTTTATACAAGTTATCTTTTCTTTGCTGTTTCTCGTTTCCTCTAAATTCCTTACCCAATCAAGTATCAAAATCCCAACAACAATAACAATAATAATTTATAAATAGCATTTATGTTTATTAGATCTTAGATTGGGCCTGTCGAACAATTCAACTAGGAAAACCCATTCTATCTTACATAATGGGTTGAGTGAACAAGAAAATTGACCACATCAAACCATTAGGGTCGAAGGAATCACATATGAGTATGACCATGTATTTGGAAAATGTAGATCGTAGTAATGCTATTTTTATTGGATTTTGGAGAGCTAATTAAGGTTTTACCATGCATCTCGTTGGTTATTATTATTTGACCTTGGGCAATTATTGCATTACCCATTACAGATCATTTATAAATACCCTAAAGATCCTTTAGGTAATAATCGCTCGATCATTATCTCATATTATCTCTCTATTATGTCGTTAACTTAAGTATCAAAATATAGTAAAATGTGCTAACTAAGAAGGAAAATAATCTGTTCACTAAAAATGAATTATATGAATTAGATTTTCAATGCAAAAAAAGCAATGCACGTAGAAGATGTTTATTTAAGAAGACAACATACCATCTCGTTATGGGACTAGGCAATAGCTATTGCAAAACCTTAGTTATATAAGGGACACAAACTTTAGACTGCAGGGTCATTAGTTGCTATCGTTGAGAAATGGCCACCCCATCTTAAGGAAATACGACGCGGATTGGTGACTATATATAGTTCTTGATTCTCCTTTTAGCAAAGAAAATAAAAATCCTTATAAATCGTGTCTCATTCAAATTAAGTAATATAATAATCCTAAATTGAATTAAGCTTTCTTATTTATTTTTTGCCGTACTTTCGAACACATCTAAATATCTAATCAGTTGTTTGATCTTGATGAGTATATAACAATGAATAACTAATTTTTTTTTAATATATAAATTGGTGAAGAGTTTTCTAACTCATATAGATCCAAATACGAAAGTAACATCCATAAATGATTAATTATAGACATGAACCGAAATCAGAGCACCATTATGTTATATACTTGAATCAAACATTAAAATAAAATGTTATTTTATCAGTAAAAATTACAATTAAGGATTATAAGTTAAAGATATTTATATTGAAAGATATTAAAATTTTAAAATTATTTTAAAATATTTTAGAATAAATAATTTTAATTTAAAATTATAATTTTTTGTATAATTTAAATTTTTGTTCTTGGATTTTTAAAAATAATTTAAAAATTAAAAATTTTCGATATAAATACTTTCAACCTAGAACATTGAATTATAATTTTCCCAACTCATTATCTTTTAAAACTAATAAATGTATCTTTAATTCTTTATCCACCGGTGTCTAAATGGGATATATTGTTTTTAGCATTCATACCATACGCCAAATCTGTAGTACAAAACAAAAGCCAAGCAGGCTGTTAAAGGAGCTATTAGAAGCGCAATACCTACGTATATTCTTAATTGAAGTTTTAGGCTTGGATATGAGAGTATTTATAAATATTTTAAGAGTTTGGATTCGGATGTAAATAATATGATATATGTTCCAAACCCAGAGAGTGTGTATATATATCTATATGTTAATCATTAAAATATATTACAAAGAATAAAAAATACATTTCAAATAATATTATAAGTTTTAAATTATATTAATAATGTTTAAGACACTTTTTATTGTAATTTCATATGAAATAAGTTGTATAAATGTGTCTCAACTTCAAGAAATTTATTTATTTTATTTTTGTTACGTAAATAGATTTGAGGTCTAAAAATTTAAATATATGATGTGAATAAAATTTTTTTTTACTGATTGAATATGAGCTTAAAAATAAAAGTTATAGTAATTTTTATTCATATCCTATCAGTGATAGTTTCTATTATGGAGGCATTAAATAAGAAGCAGCCGAGCGATTTGGATCCATGTATGTGTTTGAGTAGTTTTTAAATTTAAATTTTTGTATTTATATTGTATTTGTATTTTCATGATTATTGTTTTGCGGTTGTTACTGTGCTTCGAACCGAGTCCCCAAGTTTATTACTGCAAGCCATCAAAGCCTTATGTCGGCTTTGTGAGGGTGAGAAGAAAGATGGTAGGCAGAGAAATCCAGAAAGCACCAAATCAAAAAAAAAAAAAAAAAAAGAAAAAAGAAGGAAAGGAGGCCATTACATTAACAGCCACAGCCGGGGAAACATACACGCCACTTCTCCTTTCATAATAATCAAATCCCATTTCTATATTATTTATTATTATTATTATTAGTTGAGTTGAAGAGGTGAGGTAGTGCTGCTTTGGTACCTCCCCTTCGCACTCTCTCTCTTCTCTCTTCCTCTATCTTCAACCTCCTCTGTCACAAATTCCATATTCTTTCACCATTTATTTCGCACTGAGATGTTCCTATGAATCTATGACCCATTTTTGAAGCACCCAGACGTCCAAGACGGACCCCTTTTTTGGTTAGGTGGATCTGGGTTTCTCTTCAGATTCCTCTTCGTCTGAGAAATCATTAATTCTCGGAGGCCATGAGAAGAGGCAGAGGAGCCGCGCCAGTCAAAGCGTTGGCTGCGGCGGTGGTCGAATTAGACGGATCTGGGTCGAGGACGATTGTAAAAGAGCCGAGGTACCGGGGCGTGAGGAAGAGACCGTGGGGTAGATTCGCCGCCGAGATCAGAGACCCTGTGAAGAAAGCTCGGGTGTGGCTCGGCACCTTCGATTCCGCCGAAGAAGCGGCTCGAGCCTACGACGCCGCCGCCTTCACCCTCCGTGGACCCAAGGCCAAGACTAATTTCCCTCTCTCCCCTTCTTCTCTCTCACCCTTCTGTTACCACAACAACAACCCGAACGCCCCCTTTTTAGATCACCGGTTGTACGCTTCGAAAGGCTACCAGGAGCACCAGATTAATCCCCAGAGACCGACGTCCAGCGGCATGAGCAGCACCGTCGAGTCCTTCAGTGGCCCCCGCCCTCCCTCTACTGCACCGTTGACGATCACCGCCTGGAGATATCCTCGGACGCCTTCGGTCATGCCGGAGGATTGCCACAGCGACTGCGATTCGTCGTCGTCGGTGGTTTACGACGACGGCGATATCGCCTCGTCGTCGTTTCGGCCGCCGTTGCCCTTCGATCTTAATTTCCCACCGTTGGATGATGATCTACACTGCACCGATCTGTGCCTCTGATGCTGAACCAGAAGAAAAAGTTAGCTTTAATTTTTTTTAATGGAATTTTTGTTCTTTCTCTTTTCTTTTCCACTATGCGGAAAAAAAATCGAGAATGACGATCAGATGTAAGATCATATGATGATATAATCTTAATTCTGAGAGAGAATGAGCGGTATTGCTCTTCCTTCTTCTTCTTAAGCTTTGTAAGAGGGAAAAGAAGAGAGCAATATTATATGATCTGTCTGTTGAAGAAGATTTGATGCAGATCTTTGCCTGTTCTGCTTGTTTGTGATGTACAATACTAGTTAAGAAAATTCAGTATTGCTCAAACAAAGTTAGATCTAGCTGCCTCTTCTTATTGCTATTCCATTTTCAGCTTTCAGAAAATGGATGGTTTGTTTCTATTTATGGTTTGGCTCTTTTGCATTTGCTGCCATCTCATTTTACTATTATTCTATATACTGTTTCTGATTGATATTTGGTGACGGTATTAATGATAAGATTAACTTTTGTAATGCCATATGATCCTTTAAATAAGGTGTCTTTTCTGCCTTTGTTTGTCTTTCTGTCCCAACCAAAGACACATTTAAATGAATGGTGTTTGTGTGGTAACTTATGCAGATTCTAATCAAATTGGTTTTTCATTTTTCTTGTGGAATTGATACAGAATAGAACTATCATTTGTCAACGGGGGTTCTTGTTTAGATGAGATTGGGGTGCTGTGAAGTAAATTTGAAGGTGGGTTTCATATCAGTTGTGTACAGCGCAAATTTTCAATAATTTCATACAATTACGATCCTATTGAGATAAGTGTGATAGACTTAAATCGGTAAATTAAGTTAATGATATATAAAAGCATGTTAGGGCATATTGTACAATGAAATTTGTATTTCACTATTAATTGTAAGTCCAGTTTTCGAGTCAATCCCTCGTATCATTAATAATCTGTAATGGTGGATTCTGTGTGTTTTGTTTCCTTCACTGCTTTCACTAATGGTTCATAACGTGTTCTAAATTATACTGTGCAAGAAAGGAATCTAGCAACTCAAGCCTGAGAAGCGGACAGAGAATCAGCTTTTAAGAAAGGTGCCTTGTGTTGGAAGTTTGAAGCATGAAACCTTGTCTTAAGGTTTGATTTTGAAATTTGAAATAGAGAAGTGGAAGGTGGTATGAGTTCTGAAACAATGGCTTTCTCTGGATTTTCTTCCCATTTCACCGTAGCAAGCTAGAGTAACTCGCCTATCTAGATTCCATTGGAAAAACCGAGATTCTTGTTTTTTGTTTATATCTGATTTTGTATTATTGAATAAGCAAAGTATAATACCCAATTCCAAGCGACTTACGTCAACACAACTACGTACGGATGAAACCCCTTCATAGTGGGCTGGAGCATTCCAGGCTATATGGTATAGGCCTATGAAGTCCATTTTCAGAGTTTGCTTAGATGCATATTAAGATTTAAAATTAAAATTAAAATTGAAATTTTTATTTGTATTTATTAATAATATTTTATTTTCAAAAGATAAATAAAATTTTTCTTGATCGTTTTATGCAACAGTTGTCTCCTTACATGGCCTATGAGATAGGCCAAACAGCATAAAATGTTATCTTAGAATACTATAACCACATTTTTTTTGGTATAGGTGCAGAGAGTCCATAAAAGTTTAAAAAGGTTTTGAAGCATACTTAATGTATAGAAGATCAATAGATTAACTCAATGATGTTGTGAGTCTAAGTAAAAAGTGAGTTTAATATATTTATAATTGGCAGGACATCGCTATTTAAAGAAGAATATCAAATTTGCCACCATTTATCTAAATCCTCATCAAGCATCGAATGAGTTGAGATAACTTTAGGTGACAATTTACGTATGTTCTTTTGATTATGTATGCCTTGGAATCTCTCAAAAAGTTTCCTCAAATAGATGTCTCATCGAATTCTATCACCTGAAATATTAATTTTAGTGAATTTTTATTACTCATACAACAAAGTTTTTATTTATGCATGTAAGAATTTTGTGTTGAAAGAGCCATAATACTCCACTGGTTCACAGCCTGTTTATCAGCTTGTAATGAATGGGTTGATTGGGCAATTATGTCACTGTATGGCCAGTAATGTGCTCAATATAATAAAAATCACTTGAAGTGTGACAATTAGGGATAACAATACAATAGTTACCAGCTAATCCATCATTAGGTCAGTGTTAGATTCGGATTTCCCATAATGGATTGGTAATAGGTGAAAACATTCACAAAAGGATTGTAATTTAAGGTACGTATATACGTAAACATAATAAAAAGATAGGATAGATTTGGAGCACTAGTGGTATTTCTCAAAGTTGAATTGATGTGTTTCCAAACATGGGCCGGAGAGAGCAAAGGCAAGAGGCAAGAAGCACATGAATGAGATTGTGGTCCATGGGGAGACCAAGAAGGCTACATACAAACACATAGGCTTTGAAGCCTATATGCTGAAACTTTTAGATAAGTTATATTTTGAGTAAATTGTATCAATTTTTCTTAAATTTATATATTTATGTTTAATAGAGAATATTTTGATAAAAAATTTTAAATTATATTAAAGTATAGGGTAATTTTTTATTTCGTGAGAATTTTGTGTATATTTTAAAAATAAAAAAAATCTGTGTAATTTCAAAAAAAATTTAGGAATATTTGTGTAATTTATTTTCATATTTTTAATAAAATTTATATTATTTTTAAAAATATTTTGATCATATTTTAACTTTAAAAGGATTTATGTGTATATTTTTTAGAAAAACTGTATAATTGAGACCAGAGAGAATAATTTATCATAAAACCTGACCTCGCAAAGATTTTGAAGCCAATGCTGGCGTGTTACAAGCTCAAACCATACAGTATGGACCAATATCCAACTTTAAATGGAAGGAGCTCAAAAAAGGAATGCAATTTCTAAAGAACAACTCTTGACGGAAATAATAACAATATCCTCATTTGGCGTGTCTTATGCATTCACTAATATTTACATATATACTATTCATATAGCCTAAATTTACATATGGTAAAAGTTTAATTATCATAATAAATATTACTAGTAACTTGTTATGGACTCACTAGCATGCATGTCAATTCGATATTTATATCTTGAAAATTGAGAAATATAACAATTTTTAATAGAAAATACGGTTCTTGGATCAAAGCAGAAAATGAATGGTAACAATAATAAACTTTCAAAATAAATGGGCAAGATGACTAATCTACAGGGATCAAGCAATCACCTTTGTTGTCGCAGGAAACATCTCTAATCTCTTCTTTGTTGGCTCGATGGTTTGAGGACAAGACAAACAGTCCTTTTTCCTTAAGCTTTCTCCTCTTATTTGATTAATTGTGCAGTAGCTGAAAGTTCTTTCTATATACTATATATGTTTATAAATACCCTATCTCTGGTCAATTGGGGTCTTCTAATGCTTCTAAGAAAGTATTAAATTATCCAAATTTAATTTAGATAGTTTAAAATTTATTTTTTTAAAAAATTACAATCATTTATTTTTATTTTAAAAAAATACAAAATAAAGATAATTTTTCAAAAAACAAAAAAATTTAAAATATATACCATTTAGATAAAATATAAATGACTTAATTTTTTTTCCCTGAATAAACAACATCGCAGAGGATCTTCATCTCTAGCTGTATCAACCAGCTTTTTCCTATCTTTTATTTTTATTTTAAAAAATACAAAAAATAAAGATAATTTTTCAAAAAATAAAAAAATTTAAAATATAAACCATTTAGATAAAATATAAATGACTTAATTTTTTTTCCCTGAATAAACAACATCGCAGAGGATCTTCATCTCTAGCTGTATCAACCAGCTTTTTCCTATCTTCATCGAGTAAAGAAATTTTGCTATCTTTGTAACAAACTTTTTTATGCCTTGATTTACCAAAATGAGTAAAAAATTGATAAATTAATTCAATACAAATTAATATCTTGTTTAAAATACTAACTCAATAAACAATGCATTATTGATGTTGAAGTTAGTATTCTTTTTCTTTTATTCTCCTCATTCATATAGTATTTTAAATTTTTATTCCTTTTTTTTTTCACAAAACTGTCGACAGACGTTAATTCCAGCACTATTATTTAAAAAAAAAAGGAGCTTCCAATTAGCTTAATAGTGGTGGCGCATTACTGGTCAGTTATTGTTCATTTTTTTATTTTTTTTGCGGCCAATGTTAGAAGCTTGACAATTCAGGACATATGGGAATGCAATACAACCAAAAATATTTCAATATTTGGTTTATGTTACTGCTTAACTATTGTTCATAAGTTTACTATGAGAATTTTCTCTGGCCTCTACTTAATTCAATATATTAAGTTAAACAATTACCAACAATATACGTGTATAGGATAGCCATGCTTAATAAAGTTGTGACATGCATGTTCAATTATTGACGTCTATGTTTTGCCTTCCTCAACTTATTCACTTGTTTAGTAATGGCTCAGATGCGAGGCAAATTGTCATTGTTGTAGGCGTAGCAATTGTTCAATGGTGAAAGCCTAAGATGAAATGATAATTGAAATGTGGTATTTGAATTAAGTGTGATTAAATAAAAAGGATTATAACATGAATATAAGTTATAGTTATTGGTTCAGTGATAAGTACTTAATTAGCATAAAGTCAAAGTTGCATGTTCAATTTTAGGCCAGTTACTGGTTAAGTTCCTGAAGGCTAAATCCATCAACTCATCCCTTGCTTATATATATATATATATATATATTGAAGTGATACCAGTTGCTCATAATAAATAGTTACCCGTTGCTCATATATTAATTAAATTGATAATTATTTACCTATCATAAATAGTCAGTTTGGCTTTATATTATCGTGTTACTGTTGTAAAACTAATAGAAATAGTAAGAATCTAATAAGCACAAGAGAGAAAATTAAGAAGGAAAATGAAGGAATATTTCTTATTTATTTAGGGTTTCTTATGCTTAGTACATAAACACTATTTATATGTCTTAAATCATAAAGACCAACTTAAGAATTACAACGACATAAAAAAAAAAAAATTAATTTACATAATTATATAATATAAAAGGGTTATAAAGTATATGCCATTAAATATGAGAAAAAAAGTTTTAGGTCATTTTTTTGGGGGTTAAGGACATCTACATAATTATAACATTTACAATACTTTCTCTTGGATGTTCATCAAAAAATAATGTGCCTTGTTAAAACTTTACTATGAAAAATCTAGTGGGATAAAAACCAAGAGAAATAAAAGGAGTACACATTATTTATAATATAAGCTACCCTATTGAAAACCTTATCAAGGAAATTTGGTGGCGCAAAACCTTGGTTAAGAAAAAAAGAGTATAATATGTTTTTTACTCCCATTAATGATAACATCATTTTATGTTTTTGCTTTAGCACATCCCAATACCATATATCAACTTTTCAAATGTGACAATTGGTAATGCCTTAATGAATAAATCTACTAGATTATTACATATAAGAATCTATTAAGCATCTAAATCATCATTCTTTTGAAGCTCATGAGTGAAAAGAATTTGGTGAAATATGTTTTGTTCTGTTTTCCTTAATGTATTTTCTTTTTAGTTGAGGTATGCATGCTACATTATTTTTATATAATATTATTGGAATCTTTTTCTCTAAAGGTAAATAACATATCTTTTGGATATGTTGGATTATTAATCTTAGCCAAACACATTCTTGACTTGTTTCATACTTTGCAATTATTTTTTGCATAGTTTGATAAGGCAATAGCTAAAGTTTATTTTATAGAGCATCATGATATAGTTGTACCCTTATATGTAAATAAATAACTTGTTTGAGAGTGAACTTTTTATAGATTGGATAAGTATCCAGTGTTTGCATAGTTCTTTAATTGTGATTAGATTCAATTAAATAAAATAATCCCATATCAATGGTCTTTTGGAATATTGTAATAAATGCTTAACTTTATTCTAATATCTTTTGGTTGGAGAAAAGCTAAATCTTGCCAACAAATTTACAACAAATGCAACGTAAGTTCATGTATTAATAGTAAGATATATTAATACTTTTATAACACTAAGACATGATACTTCAGAATCAAGAAGTTCTTTATCATTCTCTCGAGGACAAAAAAGGGTCTTTATTCATATTTGATGATCTTACAACTATTGGGGTCTTTAGTAGATATGATTTATCCTTATAAATCACTTTAAGATCTTTTCAGTAAAAGCTAGTAGATGAAGAAGAATTCCATTTGATAAGTGCTTGATTTGTAAGATAAGACAACACTTTGATTTTCAAGATCTTTCCTCTCAAATTCTTTTTTCAAATAATCAATTGCTTTTTAAAGCCCTTCAAAAGCTCCAATAATATTTAAATTATCAATATATATAGCAATTATGACAAATTTTGACCTAAATATCTTTTTGGCAAAAATACATGAGCAAATTAGATCATTTTTATAACTTTTAACAAATATTCGTTAAGATGATTATATCACATATGCTTTAACTATTTTAATCTATATAAGGATTCATATAAATGTATCGAACAATTTTTTCTAGGAATATTTACATGCTTTTGGCATTTTAAATCTTCTAAGGATCTTTATTTAAATTTCACTATAAGGATATAACAGCATCTGTTAGATGCACAGTAGGCTTTTCATGTACTAACAAACTAATAAAATATCTAAAAGTAATTGCATTCATCACAAGAGAGTATATCTTTTCATAATTAATGCCATACCTTTGTGAAAACTCTTGTACTATGAGTCGTGCTTCCTATTTAATGATATCATTTTTTTTCATTTTATTTTTACACAAATACGTATTTATACCATACTAGCGTTACACTTCTTTGAAAGTTAATTTAATTTGCATGAATTGCATGTGTTCATTTTGGCCAATCATTTCTCTATATACATTCTTCAATAGATTTAAGTTCAAGATCTTCATTTTGTTTTATTATTTCAATGGCAACATTATATGAGAAAAATATTGTTACCAATTGTATCTTTTTGGTTCCATTTTTTTTCCTATAATGACATAACTTATTGAGATTTCTTTATTATTTTCAAATATTTGAATCTTTTCTAGGATTTTATGATTAGTTATTACCTTGGGTCACTTTCAAAGTACCCACCTCCTCAATATGATATCTTGGTTATATGCTCCTTTCTTTTTAAGGATTTTTATCTTTGAAATCGATTGGTTTATCACGCTTCAAGCATGACTTACTTTCATTTGCACTAGCCAATTATCCTACTGAGATATCAATATTAATTGGCGCATTTTTAGTTGGCATATGAGATTTGATAACTTCCTTTAGGTTAGTAAATAAATCTGATAGCTAATTTGCAATATTTTGTAAATACATTTTTTTTGAACTTCTAGTATACATTGCTATGTATGAGAATCTAGATAAGATAATGATAATGCATTCAATGTAATTTCTATTCCCAATTGTTTATTATCTCCCCCCTCATGTTGGAAAAGTCATTTTGCCAAAATGATAATTTGCAAATCGTGCTGTAAATAAAAAAGGGACTCATAATCAACATATATTCCTTAACTTCTTTAAAGACAATTATTATCAAACCTTTCTCTTTAGAAGAGTTAAGCTAACCATTTAAAGTTTGACGCTAGCAAGCATCCTAGTGGAAACATGTAACAAGTCCTTGTTGATAGCCAAAACTCAGGGTTGATTAATTTCTTTATGTTTTTTTATACTATAAGTTACTTAGCTCTTGGCACAAATTTCATTGATTCTCTTATGGTAGAGGTAAGTCCATTTATGAATTAAGTAATTTAAATTATAACTTAAAGTTTACCATTACTAACTTGAATGAACTATCATCCCTTAAGTAAACCCTTTTATTTAACTCTCTTATATTCTCTAAGAATAGATTTAATAATATGCTTTCCTTTCATAGTTCAAACTCTTGTATCATACTTATTACACCTAAAGTGTGAGCTTAAATAAGTATTTAGGTCATCCCTAGATCCCTCTTAAATCATTAATCTCAAAAGTTAATGGTAAGAAGCTAAAAGAAAAAAAATGCATCTCCACCAACAGGGTCTAGCATCATAGCCACGAAGGTCCATGTGGTGGCGATGAGTGGTATGCATAGCCAAAATAGGAACTGCACCTACTAGGTTGTGGCCTTAGCTACTACTATTTTGTTTTGGCACCATTTTGTTATTAAAAAGAATATGAAGCATCCCCATTTTAACTTATATTGTAAAATAGATTGTTGGGGGTTAAAGAATGGGTTAATTAGAGCTAAAAAGGAGCCTTAAAGATCAAGGTATGGAATCAACCCTAAATGTAACACCCTAAAATTAATTAAGGTGTTAATCATGGATTTAGGTTAATTAAGAATAATTGGGCAAACCTTGTGAATGGGAATCTAGAGAGCAATAAATTATTAATATGGGTTGAAGATTTAATTGGGTTGAAAACTTTATTTAGGCCTAAATTAATTTTAGTAAGCCATGGGTAAGGATTAATGGAGGCCCAATAAATTTAGGTACAGACCTAACTTTTTATTGTGAGTCTTGACCCAAGAGAGATTACCTAGCAATGGCCCAATCTGATTTAGCAAAATAGAGGCTCAAGACGCAATTTACATGAGCCCTTATAGTTGGCCCAACATACATTATGCAAACCCAAATTAGATTGACTCTTGGAATTTGACCTAACCCAATCAAATTTCTGCAGTCCAACTTATGAAATAAGTTAGGCCCAACAAACATAAAATTTGAACTCATGTGGATTTGGGCCTTTGGGTCAACCCATAACCCATTTAGAACCCAGCTAAACCTTAAATACACTTAGCCTCTTCCCATTTTGCAGAAAAAACATAAGAGGCAAAGCAAATTCGGAGGTCTCTTGGAGGCTAGGGTTTCCACCACCTTTTTGGCCCTATTTCCCTTATCTAGACCAAGATTCAGATAAGGTGAATGTTATATAACTTGACCCTCTCCTCTTCCTCTACATTTTGACCTAATTGGTTTTCCATTTGGAGCATTTTCACCATATCCAAAATCTGAAATATGTTTGTTTGGTATTTTCTTAGAGGATTTTCGAAGGTAAAGGCTAAGAGGGATATTGGGTAAGTATGAACTTCTCATTTTAATGTATTTTCTACTAGTTTGGGACCCTTATAGCTGATTTATGATATAGGTATTGTTTTTATGCGAATTTACTTAGAATTTGAAGTGTTATTATGAGATTACTAGTGTAGGCACAATCAAATCCAAATTTGGCTCTTGTAGTAGTTGGGTAAGTGTCTTTTAAGTAGTTCTTTATAGCTTAACTCCTTGAGTAATGGGTTTGCTAATATAAATGATGATTAGGGATAGTAATGGCTTGGTTTTGTGTTCATAGGTTGAAGTAGCATTCCGTTAGCTCTTAAAGAATTGGCTACAAGTGAGGTAACAAGAGATTATATAATTTCATGCATATATCTGCTTTAATTTTATATTTGCTGCATATGATAGATTTGAAATACTAGATGAATTGACTAGCTATTTGTTGTATTGTGTTTAGACTTTGTGAGTCCATGGTGGAGTTGTAGTGCGACTGCCATCCGTGCATGTGCTTTGATCGGGTATCGGGTTATGATCAAATCTCAGATGCACTGAGCCCTGGTTGTGCTAATTGGGGAATGGGTGTTGTGGACGGGCCTTTCCCAGTGTTATTGGCCTTTAACATGTGAAAATGTGATTACTAATATGGGATAGTAATCATTGATAGCTTAATTATTTCATTTGCTAATATGACTGATATGATTCTGATGCTCATTTTGATTCATGCATATATGTTAATTAAATTGGATTATATGAATGGAAATTACCTTGGTTACTGAGATTTGTATCTCACCCTATTTCATGGGTAAACTATTTCAGGTAAAGGTCCTTCGGGTAAGGATAAGCGGAAGTAAGTGGATGAAAATCCATAAGCTCCAACTATGTGTGGGGGAGTCTACACTTGGGCTGATTTATGTAGAGTAGATGCAAATTTTATTATTCTTTTATATAGCATCATCATGTAATCATGTTGCCAAGTGTAGGAGTTTGTATTTGGATAACATAGAATGTGTCTATTGAGGAGTTAGGCCTCATATTAAATAGATATTTGATGTATGAATTCATAACATCTGGCATAGAACTTTATGGATCCTGTGATATGGTTTACCTTTTGGAAAGGTAATCATATGATATATTGGATGTTGACTTAAGCTAGTGATGCATAGAACCATTAATGGTATGTGTATTTGAATGACAATTGTAGGTAGTTTATAAATCCTTGCTGACATTAATTCATGAAATGCCGATTATAGGATAGATGAATGAGTTATAATCAACACTTAACTCTTGTATAGGTAATGACAGATGAGTTGGGTGAATCAAGTAGAAAAATATCATTAGAGTCTCATAAATTGAGGGAGAGTGGTCCTAGAGTGCTACTAGAGGGAGAATTGGAGAGTATGAGACGAAATTTGTGAGTTACAGGAACAGAGGGTAATTGGCTGCAACTAAAATGGAATTCGCCATGGCCAAATGTGACAAAGTTACCCAGGAAAGGAAACAGAGAGGAATTATGTAACAACCAGAAAAAGAAAAGAGAAAAGAAAAGGGGAAGAAAAGAAAAGCTGAAAATTTTCGAAGGTTAAAAATTTTCTAAGTCTGCTAGCTACAGCCTAGCTATAGCGAATGTACCTGTTTGCTATAGCGAGAAATGGGCTAGCTATAGTGAGAGTGCCTTCTTGCTATAGCAAAAATGCTTCTAGCTATAGCGAGTGCGGGCATCCCATACAAAAACTAGGGAGTTGCTCGCCGTAGCGAGAGCTATAGCAAAGGCAGAGGTCTGGGACAGACACGAGCTCGCCGTAGCGAGGGTTATGGCTCACTATAGCGAGGGTTAGTCCGAAAAAGAGTGAAAAGAGAGATTTTGACTTTTTAAAAGCTTCCAAACTTTCCTTTCTCTTAGAACCGACCTAAGCTTCAACCAAGGAGAGAGAAAAGAGATGTGGAGAGAGAGAGAGACCTAGAGAAGCAAGGAGACCAAGCAAAGAGGTGAGTAATCTTTAGATTTCCATAGCTTTTCTCCTTAGCATGTTGTTCTCCTCCTTTTGTCCTCTCTTTCTATAGTTTTAGAAGTTGATTTGGGTTTGGTTTGGAAGAGGGAAGTGGGAAAATTACTCTAGAATAAGGGTAGAACTCATATAGCTTCACTTCTTCTTCTTTGCTTTCTTCCTTGAGAGCTTGAGAGAGGAAGGAGAGTGATTAGAGTTCTAGAAAGAGAATCCCTAGCTTTTTACATGTGTAGCCGGGGTTTACTTCGATGAAGAGCCTCTTTAGCTTTGTGAGAGTTTATTTGAGTTATAAGAGAGTAATTTGATGCTCTTGTTGTGCCTAGGCTCAAAGGAAGCAACTCCATCTAGTTGTGAGTGTGAAATCAAGACGGGAGAAGAGAAATTGAAAGGGAAGATTTGTGTTGGCCGATAAGGTAGCTCTCTACTATTTCTTGTTGCATTCTTGGATGTGTAATAGTCATTGTATGTTGTGTATGTGCTTGTATGATGAGATATGCCATTGATGTTGTCTTGATGCATCGGTACCAATATGCTTATGATATGAATTGTGGAAATTGCTCGGGTGAGGTGGTGCCGAAAGTCCCTTGAGACGGGTGAGGTGGAGCCAAAAGTCCCTAAGCCAAGGGTGAGGCCAAACCAAAAGTCCCAAAGCTCAGGTGAGGCTAGACCAAAAGTCCCTAGAGCCTATTCTTGGCATTGACATGATATTCATGGCATGAAACACATATGTTGTGTTATTGTGACTTGGTTGCATGCTTTGACTGATTTTAATGCCTTGATTGCATCTTGAATGAGTATGAGCTATTGAGATTCCCTGAATCTCACCCCCTTCCCTCTCCCATCTTAACATCTTAGGTGGAGCTCAAGGAGAATCAAGTTCACACCAAGGAGTTAGTTGAAAATGTTTAGAGAATTGTATAGTTCTTTTGGTTCTTTTATTGTAAAAAGGTGCCATAATGAAGATGCACCTATTAATTTTGAGATGTATATATATAAGCCAATGTAAACACATGTATAAATGATGTATGAACTATGTAAAGAGTCAAAGTAATGAGAGTATAGAATTTGGCTCTATTGTGGCTTACATGCGATAGTGCATTTTGTTTCGTAGCATAGTGATTTTGAAATGTATGATGATTTGAATCATTTGGGCTATTCATATATGCTATGTTTGTACTTTCAAACTTGCCCAAGAGATGTTAGAACATGTAGGAGGCCATTTGGACCCATTTTGAACCAAATGGGGTGCCAAAACCGCCAATTGTGCGAGCTCCGTCAAAGTATGATCAGATGAGCTCTTCTTGATATGAAATTTGGCATGCCTCTAGAGTCCATTGAGAGCTTCTTAAGAAGCCAAAGTGGGTAATATTTGGAGGTCTAGAGAATATTTGGCGAATTGTCGAAGTTGGGAAAATTTGATGGGTTGGTCATGGTACTGTGCAACAAATCCGAAAATGAATCTGTGTCATCCATGGACCAAACGGTGTCCGATTGTCATGAAATTTTATGAGCATAAACTAGATATCCATAGTGACCTATACCAATTGAAGCACCTCAATTGGAGGTCTGTAGAGAGAGAAACGACTTTCTGAAGTTCTGTATCAGCATCAGGGAAGTTTCTTACCTTTGTTACTATTCCATCGATTTTTAAGGTCCAAGAGCTCCTGAACTGATCTAGAATTATTTTTCTCCTCTAGCTAACATCTGTAGCTTTCCAAATTGGTATATTTTTCCCAGATTGGATTTTTTTGGAATTAATTACGGATTTTCAAAGTTCATGACAGTAAACTGCACCAGTATCAGGGACAGCCGGACATCTGTCACTTTTTCGATGTCAAAGATGGACTGAACGCGGAGATTGTGGTTGGGAGTTATTTTTAGTGTAAAGTTAACATCCAAATATTTTCAGAGAGCTATGATTTGATTGATTTCCATTTTTCTATAATTAGTTATGATTTTCCAAAGTTAGTGCCAAAAATCTGACTTATGGGCTCATTTGTGAAATTTCATTTT